>CM045886.1:71060049-71171421 GCA_025169545.1 Anguilla japonica | reverse complement strand
AACCTAGCCCTAACCTAACCTAACCTAACCCTAACCTAACCTAGCCCAAGCCCTAAGCCCTAACATAACCTAACCCTAACCTACCTAACCTAACCCAAACCTAACCCCTAACCCTAGCCTAACCTAACCCCCTAGAACCTAACCTAACCTGCCTAAACCTTAACCTAAGCCTAGCCTAACCCTAACCCTAAGCCTACCCTAACCCTAGCCTAGCCTAGCCTAACCCTGGCCTAGCCTAACCCTAACTAGCCTAACCTAGCCCTAACCTAACCTAACCCTAACCTAGCCAACCCTAAGCCTAACCTAGCCTAACCTAAGCCCTAACCTGAACCTAACCTAACCCTAGCCCTAACCTAGCCTAACCCTAACCTAACCTAGCCTAACCCTAGCCTAACCTGGCCTGGCCCTAACCCGGCCTAGCCCTAGCCTAACCTAGCCTAACCTAACCCTAACCCTAGCCTAGCCAGCCTAACCCCGACCTAACCCTAACCTAACCCTAGCCCCTAACCCTAGCCTAGCCTAACCTAAGCCTAACCTAACCTAACCCCGCCCTGAGCCCTAGCCTAACCTAACCTAGCCTAGCCCTAACCTAACCTAGCCCCAGCCCCAGCCTAACCCTAACCTAACCTAGCCCTAACCCTAACCCCAACACTAGCCTAGCCCTAACCCCCTAACCCTAACCCTGGCCTAACCTAACCCCAACACTAGCCCTAACCTAACCTACCTAACCCTAACCTACCTAACCTAATCTCACTGCCCTACCTAACCCTAGCCCTGACCTAACCCCGGCCTAGCCCTAGCCTGCCTAGCCCTGCCTAACCCCAACACTAGCCCTAACCTAACCTAGCCCCAACCTAACCCTAACCCCACCTAACCCTAGCCCTAGCCTAACCTAACCCTAACACTAGCCTAACTCTAACCTAGCCCTGGCCATAACCTAGCCCCAACCTAACCACACCCTAGCCTAACCTGCCTAGCCCCAGCCCCGGCCCTAACCCTACCCTACCCTAACCTAACCTAACCTAACCCCAACACTAGCCTAACCCGATGGCCCCACCCCTAACCCTAACCCTAACCTAACCTTAGCCCCAGCCCCAGCCTACCCTAACCCCCCCTAACCTAACCTAACCCCAGCACTGGCCTAACCTAACCCCTAGCCCTAGCCCTAAGCCTGCCTACCTACCCTACCCCTAGCCCTAGCCCCTAGCCCCTAGCCCCTCCTAACCTGGCCCTAACCTTAACCTAACCCCAACCCCGGCCCCGCCCTAACCTGGCCCTAGCTCCAGCCTAGCCCTTACCTAACCTAAGCTCCAGCCTGCCTAGCCTAACCCCAAAACCCCTAACCCTAATCCTAACCCCTAACCTAAGCGTGTCCCTAACCCCAACCCTAGCCCTGGCCCGAGGCCTAACCCCGGCCCTAGCCCTAACCTAACTCCTACCTAACCCTATCCCTAACTCCAGCCCCAGCCTAACCTAACCCTAACCCTACCTTAACCTAACCACCTCTAACCTTAGCCTTAACCAATAACCCTAACCCTGGCCCTTACCCTATCCCCAACCCCTCTACTGAGCAATCTTTCATAAACAATAAATAATCTAGCAAACAAGTAACTCAATCATAATAAACGTTTCAAAATCTGTTTGAAAAGTTATTAGAATAAAAAACCCCCAACCCATTCACTCTTCCAACTACTGGACGCGGTAGTAGGTGGAGAATCGAACACTTGAGTATAATGCCCTTTCGGCTCGTCCTCGCCCTTTGTATGGTTAATTGCTCTGTAAGAATAACAAGCCGTGAGAAACTAAACACAGCAATCTTTTATCTTATCACCGTTTTTGTAATAGTCTTAATATAGAACAAACCCCCTGCTCGCGCTCCGCCTTTCCAACTCCATCTAATACGCTGTAGTATGGGAAAGTTGGACCCTGTGAGTAATAAATGCCCAGGGTTCAGCATTACGAATTGACCACACGCGAATCTATCTCGCGGTAATTCCATTCGCTGTTACTACCCTCGGGGCCCATGGTTCATCCTCCCCGCAAATGGTCCAATTAAACCAGTAAAGAATCTAACAGAGACAGAGTCTTTTATAAACAATAAACCTATAAATCAATATACGCAAAACAATCATTTTAATGTTAATAGAACGCGTTTTGAAAAGTGTAACATAGAGCAAACCCTCTCTGCAACCACCCCCTGCCCCGTTCGCCCTCCAACTCCCTATAGACTTGTAGTATGGAAGTTGACCATGTGAGTATAAATGCCCAGGTCAGGCATTAAGAATGACGCAGCGGTCAATCCTCAGCGGTAACATTTCTCGCTGTTTACCGCGGCGGCGCCCATGTTCATCCCTCCCTCCTAAATGGTCAATTAAGACGCATAGAATCTAGGCCAGTTCCTTTTATAAACCATAAACTTATACATAATATAGCAAAACAATAATTTAATGTTAATAAACCGTTTTGAAAAGTTAACATAGGAGCAAACCCCCTTGCCCGGCGTTCGGCAACCTCCCACCTCTCCATAAGATTGTAGTAGTTGTGGGTAAAGTTGAACATGTGAGTATAAATGCCCAGTCAGGCATTAAGAATGACCCCAGCGCATCATCGGCTGTAATCATGTCGCATGTATTGAACGTACTCGGTTCCCATGTTCATCCTCCCTGCTAAATGGTGCCAATTGTAAACCATAAGAAAAAAAATTTTTCCCTAACAGGGTCTTTTATAAGACACATAAACTTATAATAATATAGCAAAACATAATTTAATGTTAATAAACCGTTTTGAAAAGTTAACATAGAGCAAACCCCCTGCCCGCAGGTCGCCCTCCAACTTCCATAGACGGTAGTATTGAAGTTGAACATGTGAGTAATAAAAATGCCCCAGTCAGGCATTAAGAATGGAACCAGCGCAATCTCGCGTGAATCATTTCGCTGTTTACTCTTTGCCCATGTTCATCCTCCCGCTAAATTGTCAATTAACCATAGGAATCTAACAGTCTTGTTATAAACCATAAACTTATAAATAATATAGCAAAACAATAATTTTAATGTTAATAAACCGTTTTTGAAAAGTTGAACGATAGAGCAAACGCCCCTGCGCCGCTCGCCCTCCAACTCCATAGAACTGTAGTATGGAGGTTGAACATGTGAGTATAAATGGCCCAGTCGGCATTAAGAATGACCAGCGCCAGATCTCGCGGTAATCATTGCGCTGTTTACTCGGCGCGCATGTTTCAATCCTCCCCGCCCGCTAAATGGTCAATTAAACCATGAGAATCTAACCGTCGTATTAATATAAACAATGAAACTTATAAATAATATAGCAAAACAATACTTGTTAATATTAATAAACCGTTTTGAAAATTTAACAGAGCACACCCCCTGCCAGCTCGCCCTCCAACTTCATAGACTGTAGTATGGGGTTGAACATGTGAGTATAATGCCAAGTCAGGCATTAAGAATGACACCAGCTCCAATCTCGCTGGTAATCATTCGCTGTTGTACTCGGCCCATGTTCATCCTCACCGTCTAAATGTGTCATTAAACCATATAAATCTAACAGTCTTTTCTAAACAATAAACATTACAAATAATATAGAAAGCATAATTTAATGTTAATAAACCGTTTTGCAAGTTAACCACTAGAACAAACCCCCTTGCCCGTGTCAACGCCTTCCAACTCCATAGTACGGTATGTTGAAGTTGAAACCATATGAGTATAAGCCCATTCCAGGCAGTTGAGAATGACCCGGCGCAATCCCTCGCGGTAGATCAGTTCGCTATGTACTCTGCCCATACTGCATCTTCCCGGCTAAAGAGGGTAATTTAAACCACATATTTTAAAGTGCATTATTTATCAATAATTTGCAAACACCTTAATATAACCTATTTACAAGATCTAGTTTTAAAAAGTCATAAGACAAAACATCACTTCACCCTCCGGCGCCCCCCCACTACTTAAAAACTTAGTATGGAGGTTGCACGGTGAGTATAATGCCCATCCCCAGGCATTAAGAGTGACCAGCGCAGTCCCTCGCTGCCTCATCTTTTACTCTCCCTATGTCACGGCCTCCCTTAAATGGTTCATCAACTTAATATCACCGGATTATAAAACTAATATCTGGGGTACATAGCGGTTGACTGGTGGAGTTCAGTGGTCCAATCGGGTGTCTTCATCGCTCGATCTTGCTGTTTCGTTTACGTAATCAGTGAGCGATGGCGTTCGTGTCCGTCATTTCGTGTCTTTTGGTCGGTCGGTCTAGCCGTGGACTGCTTTTCGCCCGTCAATTGCCCGCCTGTTCGGTCGATCGGTTCGTGCTATCGGCTGTTCACCTACTCCCATTGTTGCTCGGCTGTTCGATTGCCCGTTCGTTCGTTCGTCGGTTCGGGCTTTTGAAAGCGTTCGTCTGGTCACCAGTTTGACCATGCGTTCGTGCAATCGCCCGGCTGCCCGTTCGGTCGATCGGTCTTTCGCCGGCTCGTGCGTTCGTTGGGGAACTATTTGGACATTTGGGCGTGGCCGGCGCAATCTCGTGGCTCATGTTTCCTATTGTGCTCGCCATAATCACCCTCTCGTTAAAACATAAAATCGTGTACATGGTAGCATGGATGTGGACTGGTCAGTATGTTGTCCAGGGACAACGGAAGTAGCCAGCGCAATCTCGCGGTGAAATACTCCTTCTTTGCTCACCAGAACATACTCCCGTTAAATTAGCAAACCTTCATCCCGGATTATAGCCAAGATGGAGAGTTGTGCTTGATAAGCGTGGCCCGTGCATGCCCTTGGTCTCCCCCAGCAGGGGGAGCCATTGTAATATTCAAAACCCTAACCTAGCCAGGCCATCGGAAGTAGCACTCTCTCAATAAATCACAAGGGCTCAGGATGATATCCCAGAAATTATCTATTAAACCGATAATTAAAATAACCTATTTAAACCGAAAATTCAAAAACCGATAATTTAATGTTCATAATAAGAATTAAATAACAACACAATCTTGTAAGAATAATATAATATGTAAAATAAACCTGTTACTTTTATTTAAATAAACAATAAAAGAAAAGTGTGGTGGGCGCCGGCCAGGATTGAACCCGGGTCTCCCATGTGGGAGACGGGAGCTCTGCCACTGAGCCACCAATGTAGTCTTAACTAAACAAGGGATTATGGGAAAAACGTTCATTCATGACTTTAAGCGTTAATATCTGGAAAAGCGGTAATAGATAGCAACAAACCGTTTTTTTGCCTGAAAAGAATACAAAATTGAGGCGTAAACAAAACAATAAAATTAACCGAATTTTCAAAAAACGAAAATAACATGAGCGACCAAATCGACCTAAATAGGGCCAGAAAATAATGGAAGGACCAAAAATTAAGGGAGGCATACTTCCTGTAGAAGGCTGATCGTCTCCATGCTACCATTGATCTGGCAAGTGAGATTATCCGCAGGAATGCTATAAATCCTCGGGGTCCAACCCGGTAGAAGCCTGATGGTTTCCCGAAGGGTTCCAGTATCCAGGCTTTACTCGACTGGTAACACTTGGGGCTGAGACCACCCGCTGGACGCGGACCCCCACCCAGGGCTTCTGGGAGGTGGCGTATGCCCGGCACTAGACCCGTCCCCTGGTTAGGCGTTCGTGCGTTCATTCGTTCGTGCGTTCGTTGTTCGTTCGTGCAGGCGTTCAGGCGTCCGACCGTTCGTCCGTTCGTTCGTCGGCTCGTGCTTTTGAGTCGCTTCGTCTGGTCACATGCTCGACCATTCGATCGTCCAATCGCCTAGCTGTTCGTCGTTCGGCCGTTCGTGCTTTCGGCCGTAGGTTCGCTGGTTCGACCGTTCGATCGTCCGGCCGTCCGATTGTTCGTCCGTTCGTCCGTCGGTTCAGGTTTTGTGATCGTTCGTCTGGTGGTTGACTCCACCATTCGCTCGTCTGTCGCCCGGCCGCTCTGGCGTTCGGCCAGGCTTTCGCCCGGTCCGTGCGTTCGTTCATAGAACTATTCGACCGTTCGATCGTTCGGCCGTTCGATTGTTCGTCCGTTCGTCCGTCGGTTCAGGCTTTTGTGATCGTTCGTCTGGTGGTTGACTCCACCATTACGCTCGTGCTGTCGCCCGCCGCTCTGGCGTTCGGCCAGGCTTTCGCCCGGCTCGTGCGTTCGTTCATAGAACTGTTCGTTCGTTCGTCCGTTCGTTCGTCTGGTTGTTCGTCCGTCCGCTCATTAATGAGTAGCAGACTGGGATACCTTGCGGTGTTAGCGAACAGTCTGCTCAGGGTAGGTATCCAGCCCCCCTGGGTCCACTTGGACAGCGCGCGGGGTGTGGTGGTCTGGGGCCACAGACCTTAAATGGTGCCCAATTTTCTATCGGTGATTAGCACCACCCACACACCAGACCATCTTGCACTATACAACGTGAATCTGACCAACCAAAAACCAGTTTGGACTCTTTCAAATTTCTTCACTCCCCCTAAAATTGCCGAGATCAAGTAGAACTCAAAAATAATTGTTTTTAGTACTTTGATAAGAATTTAAAAATATTTTATCTTAGAGGAAAAATGCAACTCTTAACCTCAACTTACCTATTGACCAAAAACTTTGATAGAAAAATCATTAATATTAAGACTAATAAATGAATAAAAAATTTCTTGGCCGAAAACTAAGACCCTACCATAATTGGGCATGGGACACGAGTCGGGTTTGATCAACCCCGGCTGGCCGCCTCGGAGAGGGTGTATAGGGTTTAAAGGCCGAAGCACCTGATGAACCTGAGGTACCTTACTGATGATGTGTCCTAAAATTTTAGAAACAAAAAAGTTTTTTAATTTACTCTCTTAACATCCACAAACATCAACAAACAAAAATAAGTAACCGCATCCCTGACCCTAACCTAACCCTTACTCCAAGCCTTACCTTAACCTAGCCCTAGCCTAGCCCTAACCTAGCCCTAGCCCTAACCCAACCTAACCCTAGCCTAGCCTAGCCTAGCCTAACCTAACCCCAACCTCCCAACCTAACCCGCCCTGCCCCTAACCCAACCCTAACCGGCCCCAGCCCGCCCTAGCCAACCTAACCTAGCCCCTAGCCCTAACCCAGCCCCCTAACCCTAGGCCCCTGCCAGCCCCTAACCCTAACCTAGCCCCAACCCAGCCAAGCCCTAACCTAGCCCCCCCTAACCCGGCCCGAACCCTAGCCCTACCCTAACCTAGCCTGGCCTAACCTAGCCCTAACCCTGGCCCCAGCCTAACCTGCCTGGCCCTAACCTAACCTAGCCCTAACCCTAGCCCCTAACCTAACCTAGCCCCTAGCCCTAGCCCTGGCCCTAACCTAGCCCTAACCTAGCCCTAGCCTGCCCTAGCCCTAGCCCCAGCCCTAACCCTAGGCCTAGCCTACCCTGCCCCACCCCTGCCCTAGCCCTAACCTAACCTAGCCCCTGGCCTGCCTAGCCTAGCCCCTGCCCCTAGCCCCAGCCCAACCTAGCCCGCCCGAGCCCCAGCCAACCCCTAGCCCCTAACCCAGCCCCCTAGCCAGCCCAACCCTAACCCCTAGCCTAGCCGCCAGCCTGCCTAACCTAGCCCTAGCCTACCTAACCCTAGCCTAGCCTAACCTGGCCCTAGCCTAGCCCCGGCCTGCCCTAGCCTGCCTAACCTAACCCCGGCACTAGCCCTAACCTAACCCGGCCCAGCCCCTAGCCCCTAACCCTAACCCCACCAGCCCCTAGCCCTAGCCTAACCTAGCCTAACACTAGCCCTAACTCTAACCCTGGCCGCCCTAACCCTAGCCCTAACCTAGCCCCTAAGCCCTAACGCCCTAGCCTGCCTGGCCCTAACCCCAGCCCCGACCCTAGCCCAGCCCAGCCCCTAGCCTAGCCCTAACCCTAGCCTACCCCAGCCCCAGCCTAGCCCGAACCCCGAACCCCCTAACCCCAGCCCGCCCTAGCCCCAGCCCTAACCCCAACCCTAGCCCCGCCCTAGCCCTAGCCGAGCCCCTAACCTAGCCCAACCCCCCTAGCCCGCCCTGCCCAACCCCCCCTAACCCCCCCAACCCCTAACCCCAACCCCTAGCCCTAGCCTCCCTAACCTTAACCTTAACCCCAACCCCAACCCCCCTAACCTAGCCCTAACTCCGCCTAACCCTGCCTAACCTAAGCTCCGCCTAACCCTACCTAACCCCAAAACCCCCTAACCCTAATCCCTAACCCCTAACCTGCGTGACCCTAACCCCAACCCTAGCCCTGGCCCGAGCCCTAACCCCAACCCTAGCCCTAACCCTAACTCCTACCTAACCCTATCCCTAACTCCGGCCCCAACCTAACCCTAACCCTAACCCTACCTTAACCCTAACCCCCACCTCTAACCTTGGCCTTAACCAATAACCCTAACCCCGGCCCTTACCCTATCCCCAACCCCTCTACTGAGCAATCTTTCATAAACAATAAATAATCTAGCAAACAAGTAACTCAATCATAATAAACGTTTACAAAATCTGTTTGAAAAGTTATTAGAATAAAAAACCCCACCCATTCACCTTCCAACTACTTGGCCGGTAGTATGGAGATCGAACGCGTGAGTATAATGCCCGGTCGGGCTCGTCCTCCCGTTGGATGGTTAATTGATCTGTAAGAGATAACAGAGCCGGTGAGAAACTATAACAAAGCAATCATTTTATCTTAATGAACCGTTTTGAATAGTTAATATAGAACAAACCCCCTGCTCGCTCGCCTTCCAACTCCTTAGACTGTAGTATGGAAGTTGAACATGTGAGTATAAATGCCCAGTCAGGCATTAAGAATGACCAGCGCAATCTCGCGGTAATCATTAAGCTGTTTACTCGGCCCTGTTCATCCTCCCGCTAAATGGTCAATTAAACCATAGAATCTAACAGTCTTTTATAAACAATAAACTTATAAATAATATAGCAAAACAATAATTTAATGTTAATAAACCGTTTTGAAAGTTAACATAGAGCAAACCCCCTGCCCGCTCGCCCTCCAACTCCATAGACGGTAGTATGGAAGTTGAACATGTTATAAATGCCCGTCAGGCATTGAATGACCGCGCAATCTGCGGTATCATTGCTGTTTACCGGCCCATGTTCATCCTCCCGCTAAATGGTCTAACCAGGAATCTAACGTCTTTTATAAACAATAAACTATAAATAATATAGCAAAACAATATTAATGTTAATCCGTTTTGAAGTTAACATGGCAAACCCCCTGCCCGTTCGCCCTCCAACTCCGCGTAGTATGGGTTGACAGTAGTATAAATGCCCGTCGGCATTAGAATGCCGCGCAATCTCGGTATCATTGCTGTTTACTCGGCCCATGTTCATCCTCCCGCTAAATGGTCATTAAACCATGAATCTAACGTCTTTTATAAACAATAAACAGAAATATATGGCAAACAATATTTAATGTTAATACCGTTTTGAAGTTACATAGGCAAACCCCTGCCCGCTCGCCCTCCAACTCCGCGGTGTAGGGTTGAACAGGAAAATGCCCGGTCGGCATGAATGCCCGCAATCTCGCGGTACATTGCTGTTTACTCGGCCCGTTCATCCTCCGCAAATGGTCATTGCCGGTCAACGTCTTTTATAACAAACAAAAATTGCACAATTAGTATAACCGTTTAAGTTAACTGGCAAGCCCCTGCCCGTTCGCCCTCCAACTCCAAGTGTGTATGGAGTTGCGTGGTATAAATGCCCAGTCGGCTTGTGCCGCGCAATCTCGGTAATCATTAGCGTTTACTCGGCCCTGTTCATCCTCCCGCTAAATGGTCAATTAAACCTAGAATCTAACAGTCTTTTATAAACAATAAACTTATAAATATATAGCAAAACAATAATTTAATGTTAATAAACCGTTTTGAAAAGTTAACATAGGCAAACCCCCTGCCCGCTCGCCCTCCAACTCCATAGACGGTAGTTGGAAGTTGAACATGTAGTATAAATGCCCAGTCAGGCATTAAGAATGACCAGCGCAATCTCGCGGTAATCATTGCTGTTTACTGGCCCATGTTCATCCTCCCGCTAAATGGTCAATTAAACCATAGAATCTAACAGTCTTTTATAAACAATAAACTTATAAATAATATAGCAAAACAATAATTTAATGTTAATAAACCGTTTTGAAAAGTTAACATAGGCAAACCCCCTGCCCGCTCGCCCTCCAACTCCATAGACTGTAGTATGGAAGTTGAACATGTAAGTATAAATGCCCAGTCAGGCATTAAGAATGACCAGCGCAATCTCGCGGTAATCATTACGCTGTTTACTCGGCCCATGTTCATCCTCCCGCTAAATGGTCAATTAAACCATAGAATCTAACAGTCTTTTATAAACAATAAACTTATAAATAATATAGCAAAACAATAATTTAATATTAATAAACCGTTTTGAAAAGTTAACAGAGCAAACCCCCTGCCAGCTCGCCCTCCAACTTCATAGACTGTAGTATGGGGTTGAACATGTGAGTATAATGCCCAGTCAGGCATTAAGAATGACCAGCGCAATCTCGCGGTAATCATTAGCTGTTTACTCGGCCCATGTTCATCCTCCCGCTAAATTGTCAATTAAACCATAGAATCTAACAGTCTTTTATAAACAATAAACTTACAAATAATATAGCAAAGCAATAATTTAATGTTAATAAACCGTTTTGCAAAGTTAACAATAGAACAAACCCCCTGCCCGTTCACCCTCCAACTCCATAGGCAGTAGGATTGAAGTTGAACATATGAGTATAAAGCCCAGTCAGGCATTGAGAATGACCAGCGCAATCTCGCGGTAATCATTAGCTATGTACTCTGCCCATACTCATCTTCCCGCTAAAGAGGTAATTTAAACCACAATATTTAAGAAGTATTTATCAATAATTTTGCAAATTAATATAAACTATTTACAAAATCTATTTTATAAAGTCAATAAGAAAAAACATCTTCACCCGCTCGCCCTCCAACTACTTAAAAACTGTAGTATGGAGGTTGAGCAGGTAGTATATTGCCCGGTCAGGCATTTAGAGTGACCAGCGCGGTCTCGCTGCTCATTCTCTTTACTCTCCCTATGTTCATCCTCCCGTTAAATGGTTAATCAAACTATAATATTCAACGGAGTTATAAAAATTATATGGTAGCATAGAGGTTGACTGGTGGAGTGCAGTGTCCAATCAGGTGTCTTATCGTCCGATCTGCTGTTCGTCCGTTCGTCCGTCAGTTCGTGTCTTTGAGTCGGTCGGTCTGGCCGCGGACTGCTTTTCGCCCGTCCAATTGCCCGCCTGTTCGGTCGATCGGTTCGTGCTATCGGCTGTTCACCTACTCCCATTCGATTGCTCGGCTGTTCGATTGCCCGTTCGTTCGTTCGTCGGTTCGGGCTTTTGAAGCGTTCGTCTGGTCACCAGTTTGACCATGCGTTCGTGCAATCGCCCGGCTGCCCGTTCGGTCGTCGGTCTTTCGCCCGGCTCGTGCGTTCGTTGGGAACTATTTGGACATTTGGGCGTGGCCGGCGCAATCTCGCGGCTCATGTTTCCTATTGTGCTCGCCATAATCACCCTCTCGTTAAAACGTAAAATCGTGTACATGGTAGCATGGATGTGGACTGGTCAAGTATGTTGTCCAGGGACACGGTAGCCAGCGCAATCTCGCGGTGAAATACTCCTTCTTTGCTCACCAGAACATACTCCCGTTAAATTAGCAAACCTTCATCCCGGATTATAGCCAAGATGGAGGTTGTGCTTGATAAGCGTGGGCCCGTGCATGCCCTTGGTCTCCCCCAGCAGGGAGGCCATTGTAATATTCAAAACCCTAACCTAGCCAGAGCCATCAGAAGTAGCACTCTCTCAATAAATCACAAGGGCTCGAGGATGATATCCCAGAAATTATCTATTAAACCGATAATTAAAATAACCTATTTAAACCGAAAATTCAAAAACCGATAATTTAATGTTCATAATAAGAATTAAATAACAACACAATCTTGTAAGAATAATATAATATGTAAAATAAACCTGTTACTTTTATTTAAATAAACAATAAAAGAAAAGTGTGGTGGGCGCCGGCCAGGATTCGAACCCGGGTCTCCCATGTGGGAGACAGGAGCTCTGCCACTGAGCCACCAATGTAGTCTTAACTAAACAAGGGATTATGGGAAAAACGTTCATTCATGACTTTAAACGTTAATATCTGGAGAACGGTAATAGATAGCAACAAACCGTTTTTTGCCTGAAAGAATACAAAATTGAGGCGTAAACAAAACAATAAAATTAACCGAATTTTCAAAAAGCGAAAATAACATGAGCGGACCAAATCGACCTAAATAGGGCCAGAAAATAATGGAAGGACCAAAAATTAAGGGGAGGCATACTTCCTGTAGAAGGCTGATCGTCTCCATGCTACCATTGATCTGGCAAGTGAGATTATCCGCGGGAATGCTATAAATCCTCGGGGTCCAACCCAGTAGAAGCCTGATGGTTTCCCGAAGGGTTCCAGTATCTGAGGCTTTACTCGACTGGTAACACTTGGGGCGCGAGACAACCGCTGGAGCGGAAACCCCCACCACGGGCTTCTGGCGACGGGACGTAATGCACATGGCATCAGTACCCGCTAGTCCCACCCTGGTGCTAGAGCGATTCGTACGTTCATTGGTTCGGCTTGCGTGTGTTTCATTGTTCGTTAGTGCACGGCGGTACAGATCCAGAGACCCGCACCGTCTCGTCAGTTAGTTCGTCGGCCTAGTGCTTTTGATGGCGGATTACTAGGCCTTTCGGTACTCCTGGCCTCTGTCTCTGGTCAACCTTTTCATTGCTCTGCAACATTACTCGAGCGTTCCATCGCCTCACAGTCGTAACAAATTCACCTCGATCCGTTTCGGGTCGTGATTTCGGCCGTAGGTTCGCTGGTTCGGACCGTAACGTCCCTCGATCGTCCGGCGTCCGATTGTTCGGTACGTTCGTCGGGTTCGGGTTTTTGTGACTCGTTCGTTATGGTGCGTGGACTCCACAATTCGGCTCGTGCAAACCTCGCACGGCCCGCTTGGCGTTCTGGCCGGGTGCTTTCGCCTTGTTCTTGCGTTACGTTTATTTTTTAGTAATACCTATTTAGACCCCTTTATGTTTTTCCTTTCTCGATCGTACTCTATCTGGCCAGTTCGATTGTTCCGTAAGCTTAGTTCAGTCCGGTTTGGGCTTTTTGTGTTGAGATAGTTTTCGTCCCCTCCAGCAGTGGTTTGCGGACTCCACACCAATAGTTCGCCCGTAGTCTTTGCCAATCATCGATCGCCAACATGAAGCCGCTATTGCGTTGGTCCGGATCCACGGGGCTATTCGCCCCGGCTACGTTGACTGTTCGTTCACTAGAATTCGTGCAGTAATAGTTCGTCACGTATACCGTCTAGTATGGGTTGTTCGTTCAGTCTCCCGTTACTCAATTATGAAGTTAGTTTAGTCGCAGGCGGGATACCGTCTTGACGGGTGTGGTTTGTTTGGTCTTTTTGGTTTTGTTTTTGGGCCGTGTTAACGAACAGTTGCTGCTCAGCCGGTATGGGTATTCCAAGACCACCTTGGGTTCCACTTGGGAGACAGCAGCGCCAGTGTGTGGTTGAGACGGTCTGGGGCCACACAGACCTTAAATGGTGCCCCAACTTTTCTATCGCGTGGCATTTTTCTTATGCAAAACACACACACACCAGACCCATCTTGCCCGATACAAGACGTGATGATATGACCCAATTACCAAATAACCAGTTTTGGGACTCTTTCAAAGTTTTCTTCATCCCCCCTTAAATTGCTTTTGATTTTTCCTTTTGCCGCTCGGCGATGACGAGATCGAGTTAGGGAAACTCAAACAATTAACTTTGGTGGTTTTAGTTACCCTTTGATAAGAATTTTAAAAATATTTGATCTTAGGAGAAAGTGAAAAAACAATGCACCTCGTAAACATCAACGTTACCTATGACCAAAAACTGAATTGCATAGACAAATCATTCATTATTAAGACTCTAATCCATGAATAAACAAATGTCTTGGCCGAAAACTAAGACCCTACCATCATTGGGCATGGGACCACCAAAGTCTTGGGATGTTGATGTTTCACACCTCCCGCTCCGGCATCGGCCGGCCCGGTTTAGTGGACGGTGTTGCTATAGGGTTTTAACGGCGAAAACACCGATGAAACCTGAGGTACCGTACTGATGATGTGTCCTAAAATTTTAGAAACAAAAAAGTTTTTTAATTTACTCTCTTAACATCCACAAACATCAACAAACAAAAATAAGTAACCGCATCCCTGACCCTAACCTAACCCTTACTCCAAGCCTTACCTTAACCTAGCCCTAGCCTAACCCGGGCCCTAGCCCTAGCCCCCCTAACCCGGCCCCGGCCTAGGCCCTGCCTGCCTGCCCTAGCCTGCCTAACCCTGGCCCCAGCTCAGCCCTAACCCTGGCCCGGCCCGGGCCCAACCGAACCAGCCTGGCCCCCCCCCAGCCCTAACCCCTAACCAGCCCAGCCTAGCCCGGCCCAGCCCACCGCCAGCCCCCGAACCCAGCCCAGCCCTAACCCCCTAGCCCCTAACCTAGCCCCAGCCCAGCCCAGCCTAGCCCCCCAACCCAGCCCCTGACCTGGCCTAACCTAGCCCGGCCCCTGGCCTGGCCCTAACCTAGCCCAGCCCCGGCCTAGCCTGCCAACCCCCAACCCCTAGCCGCCGCCCGAGCCCCTAACCTAGCCAGCCCCAACCCAGCCCCTAGCCCAGCCAACCAGGCCCCCCGGCCAGCCCAACCCGGGCCTAACCCGAACCCGGCCCTGGCCTAGCCCTAACCAGCCCTGCCCCTCCCCTAACCCCTAGCCCGCCTAACCCCAGCCAACCCCACCGCCGCCCAGCCCCCCCAGCCCGGCCTAGCCCCGAACCCCACCCTGGCCTAACCAGCCCCAACCAGCCCAGCCCTACCCCGGCCAGCCTGGCCTAACCTAGCCCCTAGCCTAACCAGCCCTAGCCCGAGCCCCTAGCCTGCCTGCCCTAGCCTAGCCCCAGCCTGGCCCTAACCTAGCCCTAGCCTAGCCCAGCCCTAGCCTAACCCGAGCCCTAGCCCCAACCCAACCCTAGCCCCACCCTACCCTAGCCCTAGCCCTAGCCTAACCTAACCTAGCCCTAACTCTAACCCTAGCCCTGGCCCTAGCCCTAGCCCCAACCCTAACCGCCCTAGCCCTAACCTAGCCCGAGGCCCCGGCCCCGGCCTAACCCTAGCCCCCCCTAACCCCTAGCCTACCTAACCCCGGCCTGGCCCTAGCCCTAGCCCCTACCCCTAGCCTGGCCCTAGCCCTAGCCTGGCCCCGGCCCCGGCCTAGCCCTAGCCCCACCCCCTAGCCTACCTAGCCCCACCTGGCCCTAGCCTGCCTGCCTGCCTTTCTTCCCTGCCCTAGCCCCTAACCCCAGCCCCCCTAGCCCCTAACCCTGGCCCTGGCCCTAGCCTTAGCCTAGCCCCAGCCCCGGCCCCGGCCTAGCCTAGCCCTAACTCCAGCCTAACCCTTGCCTAACCTAAGCTCCGGCCTAGCCTAACCCTAACCCCAAACCCCCTAACCCTAATCCCTAGCCCCTAGCCCTAAGCGTGACCCTAACCCCACCCTAGCCCTGGCCCAGGCCTAACCCCACCCTAGCCCTAGCCCTAACTCCTACCCTAACCCTATCCCTAACTCCGGCCCCAGCCCTAACCCTAACCCTAACCCTACCTTAACCCTAGCCCCACCTCTAACCTTAGCCTTAACCAATAACCCTAACCCCGGCCCGTACCCTATCCCCAACCCCTCTACTGAGCAATCTTTCATAAACAATAAATAATCTAGCAAACAAGTAACTCAATCATAATAAGCGTTTACAAAATCTGTTTGAAAAGTTATTAGAATAAAAAACCCCACCCATTCACCTTCCAACTACTTGGCCGGTAGTATGGAGATCGAACACGTAAGTATAATGCCCGGTCAGGCTCGTCCTCCCGTTGGATGGTTAATTGATCTGTAAGAGATAACAGAGCCGGTGAGAAACTATAACAAAGCAATCATTTTATCTTAATGAACCGTTTTGAATAGTTAATATAGAACAAACCCCCTGCTCGCTCGCCTTCCAACTCCTTAGACTGTAGTATGGAAGTTGAACATGTGAGTATAAATGCCCAGTCAGGCATTAAGAATGACCAGCGCAATCTCGCGGTAATCATTACGCTGTTTACTCGGCCCATGTTCATCCTCCCGCTAAATGGTCAATTAAACCATAGAATCTAACAGTCTTTTATAAACAATAAACTTATAAATAATATAGCAAAACAATAATTTAATGTTAATAAACCGTTTTGAAAAGTTAACATAGAGCAACCCCCCTGCCCGCTCGCCCTCCAACTCCATAGACGGTAGTATGGAAGTTGAACATGTAGTTAAATGCCCAGTCAGGCATTAAGAATGACCAGCGCAATCTCGCGGTAATCATTGCTGTTTACTCGGCCCTGTTCATCCTCCCGCTAAATGGTCAATTAAAGCATAGAATCTAACAGTCTTTTATAAACAATAAACTTATAAATAATATAGCAAAACAATAATTTAATGTTAATAAACCGTTTTGAAAAGTTAACATAGAGCAAACCCCCTGCCCGTTCGCCCTCCAACTCCATAGATTGTAGTATGGAAGTTGAACATGTGAGTATAAATGCCCAGTCAGGCATTAAGAATGACCAAGCGCAATCTCGCGGTAATCATTGCTGTTTACTCGGCCCATGTTCATCCTCCCGCTAAATGGTCAATTAAACCATAGAATCTAACAGTCTTTTATAAACAATAAACTTATAAATAATATAGCAAAACAATAATTTAATGTTAATAAACCGTTTTGAAAAGTTAACATAGAGCAAACCCCCTGCCCGCTCGCCCTCCAACTCCATAGACGGTAGTATGGAAGTTGAACATGTAGTATAAATGCCCAGTCAGGCATTAAGAATGACCAGCGCAATCTCGCGGTAATCATTGCTGTTTACTCGGCCCATGTTCATCCTCCCGCTAAATGGTCAATTAAACCTAGAATCTAACAGTCTTTTATAAACAATAAACTTATAAATAATATAGCAAAACAATAATTTAATGTTAATAAACCGTTTTGAAAAGTTAACATAGAGCAAACCCCCTGCCCGCTCGCCCTCCAACTCCATAGACTGTAGTATGGAGGTTGAACATGTGAGTATAAATGCCCAGTCAGGCATTAAGAATGACCAGCGCAATCTCGCGGTAATCATTAGCTGTTTACTCGGCCCATGTTCATCCTCCCGCTAAATGGTCAATTAAACCATAGAATCTAACAGTCTTTTATAAACAATAAACTTATAAATAATATAGCAAAACAATAATTTAATATTAATAAACCGTTTTGAAAAGTTAACAGAGCAAACCCCCTGCCAGCTCGCCCTCCAACTTCATAGACTGTAGTATGGGGTTGAACATGTGAGTATAATGCCCAGTCAGGCATTAAGAATGACCAGCGCAATCTCGCGGTAATCGTTCGCTGTTTACTCGGCCCATGTTCATCCTCCCGCTAAATTGTCAATTAAACCATAGAATCTAACAGTCTTTTATAAACAATAAACTTACAAATAATATAGCAAAGCAATAATTTAATGTTAATAAACCGTTTTGCAAAGTTAACAATAGAACAAACCCCCTGCCCGTTCACCCTCCAACTCCATAGACGGTAGGATTGAAGTTGAACATATGAGTATAAAGCCCAGTCAGGCATTGAGAATGGCCGGCGCAATCTCGCGGTAATCATTCGCTATGTACTCTGCCCATACTCATCTTCCCGCTAAAGAGGTAATTTAAGCCACAATATTTAAAAGTATTTATCAATAATTTTGCAAATTAATATAAACTATTTACAAAATCTATTTTATAAAGTCAATAAGAAAAAACATCTTCACCCGCTCGCCCTCCAACTACTTAAAAACTGTAGTATGGAGGTTGAGCGAGTAAGTATAATGCCCGGTCAGGCATTTAGAGTGACCAGCGCAGTCTCGCTGCTCATTCTCTTTACTCTCCCTATGTTCATCCTCCCGTTAAATGGTTAATCAAACTATAATATTCAGCGGAGTTATAAAATATATATGGTAGCATAGAGGTTGACTGGTGGAGTGCAGTGTCCATCGGGTGTCTTATCGTCCGATCTGCTGTTCGTCCGTTCGTCCGTCAGTTCGTGTCTTTGAGTCGGTCGGTCTGGCCGCGGACTGCTTTTCGCCCGTCCAATTGCCCGCCTGTTCGGTCTCGGTTCGTGCTATCGGCTGTTCACCTACTCCCATTCGATTGCTCGGCTGTTCGTTGCCCGTTCGTTCGTTCGTCGGTTCGGGCTTTTGAGCGTTCGTCTGGTCACCAGTTTGACCATGCGTTCGTGCATCGCCCGGCTGCCCGTTCGGTCGTCGGTCTTTCGCCCAGCTCGTGCGTTCGTTGGGAACTATTTGGACATTTGGGCGTGGCCGCGCAATCTCGCGGCTCATGTTTCCTATTGTGCTCGCCATAATCACCCTCTCGTTAAAACATAAAATCGTGTACATGGTAGCATGGATGTGGACTGGTCAAGTATGTTGTCCAGGGACGCGGAGTAGCCAGCGCAATCTCGCGGTGAAATACTCCTTCTTTGCTCACCAGAACATACTCCCGTTAAATTAGCAAACCTTCATCCCGGATTATAGCCAAGATGGAGAGTTGTGCTTAATAAGCGTAGGCCCGTGCATGCCCTTGGTCTCCCCCAGCAGGGGGGCCTTGTAATATTCAAAACCCTAACCTAGCCAGAGCCATCAGAAGTAGCACTCTCTCAATAAATCACAAGGGCTCGAGGATGATATCCCAGAAATTATCTATTAAACCGATAATTAAAATAACCTATTTAAACCGAAAATTCAAAAACCGATAATTTAATGTTCATAATAAGAATTAAATAACAACACAATCTTGTAAGAATAATATAATATGTAAAATAAACCTGTTACTTTTATTTAAATAAACAATAAAAGAAAAGTGTGGTGGGCGCCGGCCAGGAGTCGAACCCAGGTCTCCCATGTGGGAGGCAGGGCTCTGCCACTGAGCCACCAATGTAGTCTTAACTAAACAAGGGATTATGGGAAAAGCGTTCATTCATGACTTTAAGCGTTAATATCTGGGCGGTAATAGATAGCAACAAACCGTTTTTTTGCCTGAAAAGAATACAAAATTGAGGCGTAAACAAAACAATAAAATTAGCCGAATTTTCAAAAAGCGAAAATAACATGAGCGGGCCAAATCGACCTAAATAGGGCCAGAAAATAATGGAAGGACCAAAAATTAAGGGGAGGCATACTTCCTGTAGAAGGCTGATCGTCTCCATGCTACCATTGATCTGGCAAGTGAGATTATCCGCGGGAATGCTATAAATCCTCGGGGTCCAACCCAGTAGAAGCCTGATGGTTTCCCGAAGGGTTCCAGTATCTGAGGCTTTACTCGACTGGTAACACTTGGGGCGCGAGACCACCCGCTGGGCGCGGACCCCCACCCAGGGCTTCTGGGAGGTGGCGTAATGCTGGCACTAGACCCGTCCCCTGGTTAGGCGTTCGTGCGTTCATTCGTTCGTGCGTTCGTTCGTTCGTTCGTGCAGGCGTTCAGGCGTCCGACCGTTCGTCCGTTCGTTCGTCGGCTCGTGCTTTTGAGTCGCTCGTCTGGTCACAGGCTCGACCAATTCGACGGTCCCACGGGCTAAGCTGTGTCGACGTGCGGCCGTTCGGTGCTTTGCCGGGGTCGCTGGTCGAACGTCCTCATCGTCCGGCCGTCCGATTGTTCGGTTTCCCCGTTCGCTCCGTACGGTTAGGTGGTTTTTGATCGTTCGTCTGGTGGTGATCAACATGCGCTCTGCAATCGCTTCCGGCCGATCTGGCGTATCGGCCGTTTGCACTGTCGCGGTTCGTGCGTTCGTTCATAGAAAACTATTCGACCGTGTTCGATCGTTCGGCCGTTCGATGTTCGTACGTCTAGTCCGTCGGTCGGGCTTTTGTGATCGTCGTCTGGTGGTGACTCCACCATTCGCTCGTTGCAATATCCGGCGCTTGGCGTATCGGCGGGCTTTCACCGGCTCGTGCGTCTCGTTCCAGGAGAACTGTTCGTTAGTTCGTCCGGTTTCGTTAGTCTGGTTGTTCGTTCCCCGTCCGCTCTTAAATTAACGAGGTAAGCAGACTTGGGATTACCTTGCGGTGTTTGTTAACGAAACAGCTATTGGTCAGGGTAGGTAATCCAGCCCCCTGGGTCCAACTTGGACAGCACGCGAGGGTTGTGGTGGTCTGGGGGGCCACCAGCCCTCTTCCTTCCTTAAATGGTGCCCAACAAGTTTTCTATCGGTGCTTTGATTAGCACCACCCACACATCCAGACCATCTTGCACTATTACAAGTGTGGAATCTGGACCAACCAAAAAAAAAAAAAAACAGTGGTAGTTTGGACTCTTTTCAAATTTCTTCACTTCCCCATATACTTAAACCTAAATTGCCGAGAATCGAGTAGAGTAGTAGAAACTCAAAAATACATGTTTTTTTAGTACTTTGATAAAGGATATTTTAAAAAACTATTTGATATCGCTCGAGGCACAAAGGCAAAAATGCATACTCTTAACCTCACAACTGAGCTATATTGACCAAAAAACTTTTGATTGCTAGGAAAAAATCTATTTAATACTTAAGGACTAATAAAATGCCATAATAAAAAAATTTCTTGGCCGAAAAAAGACAGAAGGAATACCGAAAAAAAACAAAAAAAAATGAAAGATTGCTCACGAACAATAGAACTGTGGGGCATGGGAATCAGTGGGACCAAGTCGGGATTTGACTTCATACCCACGGGCTTGGCAGCCTGGAGGGAGGAGGGTTTTTGTCTGTTATAGGGTTTATTAAAGGCCGAAACCGAGAAACAGAAACGACCGCCGAAAACACCCGACACGCGACGACGCGCCCTGAACACACTGATGAACTGAGGTGTGGTACGTTACTTGATGATGTGTCCGTAAAATTTTTAAGCAAAAAAAAAGTTTTGTTGTTTAATTTAACTCTCTTAAACATCCACCACACACAGTCGAAACAAACAAAAAATTAAGTAACCCGCCCATCCTGACCCTTAAACTCATAAACCCGTTACTCCAACCCTGACCTTAACCCTAGCCCTACCCCTCCCCCTAACCATAGCCCTAACCCAAAACCCTAGCCAACCCTAACCCGACCGGGAGGCCTAACCCTAACCCTAACCCGAACCCTAGCACTAACCCTAACCATAGCCCCAACTCTAACACACCCGAACCCTAGCCCTAGACCTAGCCCTAACGCTAAACCCGTAACCCTAGGCCCCAACCCCAACCCAACCACACCCGAACCCGAGCCCCAACCATAACCACACCCTAACCCGACCCCTAGCCCTAAACCTAACCCTAAACCCTAACCCTAGCCCAGACCTAACCCTAGCCCCCACCCCAACCCTAGCCCTACCCTAACCCTAGCACCCAACTCTACCCCCACCCGAAACACTAAGCCACTAGCACCTAACCTCAACCATAACCCTAACCCTAGCCCCTAACCCTAACCCTATTATAGCCACAAACCTAACCCTAACCATAGCCCTCAACCCTAACCCCAACCCTGAGCCCTAAACCGAACCCTAGCTCCGAACCCTAACCCAAAACTAGGCCCTAAGCCTAACCCTTAGACCAAACCCTAACCCTAAGCCTAACCCTAACTCCTTATACCCCAAACCTGACCCTGAGCCCTAGCCCCTAACAACTAGCCCTAGCCTATAAACCAGTCACACAGACCCAGCCCAACCCAATCCACCTAAACCCTGGCCCTACACCCTACAACCCACAAACTACGTAGCCTAACCAATGAACCCCACCCCTAGGTACCCAGAGTGTAATGAGCCCTAAACCCTTAACCCAAATCCTAAACCTATAACCTTAACCCTAACCTAATCTCACCCCTAACCCTTAACCCTAGCCCTAAACCCTAACCCCAACACTAGCCCTAACCCTAACCCTAACCCTAACCCCAACACTAGCCCTAACCCTAACCCTAGCCCCAACCCTAACCCTAACCCCACCCTAACCCTAGCCCTAGCCCTAACCCTAACCCTAACACTAGCCCTAACTCTAACCCTAGCCCTGGCCATAACCCTAGCACCAACCCTACAAAACAGGGTCCCCCTAGCCTAACCTAGCCCCAGCCCCAACCCCCACCCTAACCCTAACCCCACCCCTAACCTAACCCTAACCCTAACCCCAACACTAGCCCTAACCCTAAACCCCACCCCTAACCCTAGCCCTAACCCTAACCTTAGCCCCACCCCAACCCTAACCCTAACCCCACCCTAACCTGAACCCTAACCCCAACACTAGCCCTAACCCTAACCCTAGCCCCTAACCCTAACCCTAACCCCACCCCTAACCCCAACCCTAACCCCCCTAACCCTAACCCTGGCCCTAACCTTAACCTTAACCCCAAAAACCCCAACCCCAACCCTACCCTAGCCCTAACTCCAACCCTAACCCTTACCCTAACCCTAAACTCCAACCCTAACCCTAACCCTAACCCCAAAAACCCCCCCTAACCCTAATCCTAACCCCTACCCTAAGCGTGACCCTAACCCCAACCCTAGCCCTGGCCCGAGCCTAACCCCTAACCCCAACCCTAGCCCTAACCCTAACTCCTACCCTAACCCTATCCCTAACTCCAGCCCCAACCCTAACCCTAACCCTAACCCTACCTTAACCCTAACCCCCACCTCTAACCTTAGCCTTAACCAATAACCCTAACCCCAGCCCTTACCCTATCCCCAACCCCTCTACTGAGCAATCTTTCATAAACAATAAATAATCTAGCAAACAAGTAACTCAATCATAATAAACGTTTACAAAATCTGTTTGAAAAGTTATTAGAATAAAAAACCCCACCCATTCACCTTCCAACTACTTGGACGGTAGTATGGAGATCGAAACACGTGAGTATAATGCCCGGTCGGGCTCGTCCCTCCCGTTGGATGGTTAATTGATCTGTAAGAGATAACAGAGCCGGTGAGAAACTATAACAAAGCAATCATTTTATCTTAATGAACCGTTTTGAATAGTTAATATAGAACAAACCCCCCCTGCTCGCTCACCTTCCAACTCCTTAGACTGTAGTATGGAAGTTGAACATGTGAGTATAAATGCCCAGTCAGGCATTAAGAATGACCAGCGCAATCTCGCGGTAATCATTCGCTGTTTACTCGGCCCATGTTCATCCTCCCGCTAAATGGTCAATTAAACCATAGAATCTAACAGTCTTTTATAAACAATAAACTTATAAATAATATAGCAAAACAATAATTTAATGTTAATAAACCGTTTTGAAAAGTTAACATAGAGCAAACCCCCTGCCCGCTCGCCCTCCAACTCCATAGACGGTAGTATGGAAGTTGAACATGTGAGTATAAATGCCCAGTCAGGCATTAAGAATGACCAGCGCAATCTCGCGGTAATCATTCGCTGTTTACTCGGCCCATGTTCATCCTCCCGCTAAATGGTCAATTAAAGCATAGAATCTAACAGTCTTTTATAAACAATAAACTTATAAATAATATAGCAAAACAATAATTTAATGTTAATAAACCGTTTTGAAAAGTTAACATAGAGCAAACCCCCTGCCCGTTCGCCCTCCAACTCCATAGATTGTAGTATGGAAGTTGAACATGTGAGTATAAATGCCCAGTCAGGCATTAAGAATGACCAGCGCAATCTCGCGGTAATCATTCGCTGTTTACTCGGCCCATGTTCATCCTCCCGCTAAATGGTCAATTAAACCATAGAATCTAACAGTCTTTTATAAACAATAAACTTATAAATAATATAGCAAAACAATAATTTAATGTTAATAAACCGTTTTGAAAAGTTAACATAGAGCAAACCCCCTGCCCGCTCGCCCTCCAACTCCATAGACGGTAGTATGGAAGTTGAACATGTGAGTATAAATGCCCAGTCAGGCATTAAGAATGACCAGCGCAATCTCGCGGTAATCATTCGCTGTTTACTCGGCCCATGTTCATCCTCCCGCTAAATGGTCAATTAAAGCATAGAATCTAACAGTCTTTTATAAACAATAAACTTATAAATAATATAGCAAAACAATAATTTAATGTTAATAAACCGTTTTGAAAAGTTAACATAGAGCAAAAACCCCCTGCCCGCTCGCCCTCCAACTCCATAGACGGTAGTATGGAAGTTGAACATGTGAGTATAAATGCCCAGTCAGGCATTAAGAATGACCAGCGCAATCTCGCGGTAATCATTCGCTGTTTTACTCGGCCCATGTTCATCCTCCCGCTAAATGGTCAATTAAACCATAGAATCTAACAGTCTTTTATAAACAATAAACTTATAAATAATATAGCAAAACAATAATTTAATATTAATAAACCGTTTTGAAAAGTTAACAGAGCAAACCCCCTGCCAGCTCGCCCCTCCAACTTCATAGACTGTAGTATGGGGGTTGAACATGTGAATATAATGCCCAGTCAGGCATTAAGAATGACCAGCGCAATCTCGCGGTAATCATTCGCTGTTTACTCGGCCCATGTTCATCCTCCCGCTAAATTGTCAATTAAACCATAGAATCTAACAGTCTTTTATAAACAATAAACTTACAAATAATATAGCAAAGCAATAATTTAATGTTAATAAACCGTTTTTTGCAAAGTTAACAATAGAACAAACCCCCTGCCCGTTCACCCTCCAACTCCATAGACGGTAGGATTGAAGTTGAACATATGAGTATAAAGCCCAGTCAGGCATTGAGAATGACCGGCGCAATCTCGCGGTAATCATTCGCTATGTACTCTGCCCATACTCATCTTCCCGCTAAAGAGGTAATTTAAACCACAATATTTAAAGAAGTATTTATCAATAATTTTGCAAATTAATATAAACTATTTACAAAATCTATTTTATAAAGTCAATAAGAAAAAACATCTTCACCCGCTCGCCCTCCAACTACTTAAAAACTGTAGTATGGAGGTTGAACGGGTGAGTATAATGCCCAGTCAGGCATTTAGAGTGACCAGCGCAGTCTCGCTGCTCATTCTCTTTACTCTCCCTATGTTCATCCTCCCGTTAAATGGTTAATCAAACTATAATATTCAACGGAGTTATAAAAATATATATGGTAGCATAGAGGTTGACTGGTGGAGTGCAGTGTCCAATCGGGTGTCTTATCGTCCGATCTGCTGTTTGTTCGTCCGTTCGTCCGTCAGTTCGTGTCTTTGAGTCGGTCGGTCTAGCCGCAGACTGCTTTTCGCCCGTCCAATTGCCCGCCTGTTCGGTCGATCGGTTCGTGCTATCGGCTGTTCACCTACTCCCATTCGATTGCTCGGCTGTTCGATTGCCCGTTCGTTCGTTCGTCGGTTCGGGCTTTTGAAAGCGTTCGTCTGGTCACCAGTTTGACCATGCGTTCGTGCAATCGCCCGGCTGCCCGTTCGGGTTCGATCGGTCTTTCGCCGGCTCGTGCGTTCGTTGGGGGAACTATTTGGACATTTGGAACGTGGCCGACGCAATCTCGCGGCTCATGTTTCCTATTGTGCTCGCCATAATCACCCTCTCGTTAAAACATAAAATCGTGTACATGGTAGCATGGATGTGGACTGGTCGAGTATGTTGTCCAGGGACAACGGAAAGTAGCCAGCGCAATCTCGCGGTGAAATACTCCTTCTTTGCTCACCAGAACATACTCCCGTTAAATTAGCAAACCTTCATCCCGGATTATAGCCAAGATGGAGAGTTGTGCTTGATAAGCGTAGGCCCGTGCATGCCCTTGGTCTCCCCCAGCAGGGGGAGCCATTGTAATATTCAAAACCCTAACCTAGCCAGAGCCATCGGAAGTAGCACTCTCTCAATAAATCACAAGGGCTCGAGGATGATATCCCAGAAATTATCTATTAAACCGATAATTAAAATAACCTATTTAAACCGAAAATTCAAAAACCGATAATTTAATGTTCATAATAAGAATTAAATAACAACACAATCTTGTAAGAATAATATAATATGTAAAATAAACCTGTTACTTTTATTTAAATAAACAATAAAAGAAAAGTGTGGTGGGCGCCGGCCGGGATTCGAACCCGGGTCTCCCATGTGGGAGACGGGAGCTCTGCCACTGAGCCACCAATGTAGTCTTAACTAAACAAGGGATTATGGGAAAAAACGTTCATTCATGACTTTAAACGTTAATATCTGGAAAACGGTAATAGATAGCAACAAACCGTTTTTTTTTTGCCTGAAAGAATACAAAATTGAGACGTAAACAAAACAATAAAATTAACCGAATTTTCAAAAAACGAAAATAACATGAACGAACCAAATCGACCTAAATAGGGCCAGAAAATAATGGAAGGACCAAAAATTAAGGGGAGGCATACTTCCTGTAGAAGGCTGATCGTCTCCATGCTACCATTGATCTGGCAAGTGAGATTATCCGCAGGAATGCTATAAATCCTCGGGGGTCCAACCCAGTAGAAGCCTGATGGTTTCCCGAAGGGTTCCAGTATACGAGGCTTTACTCGACTGGTAACACTTGGGGCACGAGACCACCCGCTGGACGCGGACCCCCACCCAGGGCTTCTGGGAGGTGACGTAATGCACGGCACTAGACCCGTCCCCTGGTTAGAGCGTTCGTGCGTTCATTCGTTCGTGCGTTCGTTCGTTCGTTCGTGCAGGCGTTCAGACGTCCGACCGTTCGTCCGTTCGTTCGTCGGCTCGTGCTTTTGAGTCGCTTCGTCTGGTCACATGCTCGACCATTCGATCGTCCAATCGCCTAGCTGTTCGATCGTTCGGCCGTTCGTGCTTTCGGCCGTAGGTTCGCTGGTTCGACCGTTCGATCGTCCGGCCGTCCGATTGTTCGTCCGTTCGTCCGTCGGTTCGGGTTTTTGTGATCGTTCGTCTGGTGGTTGACTCCACCATTCGCTCGTGCAATCGCCCGGCCGCTCTGGCGTTCGGCCGGGCTTTCGCCGGTTCGTGCGTTCGTTCATAGAACTATTCGACCGTTCGATCGTTCGGCCGTTCGATTGTTCGTCCGTTCGTCCGTCGGTTCGGGCTTTTGTGATCGTTCGTCTGGTGGTTGACTCCACCATTCGCTCGTGCAATCGCCCGGCCGCTCTGGCGTTCGGCCGGGCTTTCGCCGGCTCGTGCGTTCGTTCATAGAACTGTTCGTTCGTTCGTCCGTTCGTTCGTCTGGTTGTTCGTCCGTCCGCTCATTAATGAGTAGCAGACTGGGATACCTTGCGGGTGTTAACGAACAGTCTGCTCAGGGTAGGTATCCAGCCCCCCTGGGTCCACTTGGACAGCACGCAGGGTGTGGTGGTCTGGGGCCACAGACCTTAAATGGTGCCCAATTTTCTATCGGTGATTAGCACCACCCACACACCAGACCATCTTGCACTATACAACGTGAATCTGACCAACCAAAAACCAGTTTGGACTCTTTCAAATTTCTTCACTCCCCCTAAAATTGCCGAGATCGAGTAGAACTCAAAAATAATTGTTTTTAGTACTTTGATAAGAATTTAAAAATATTTTATCTTAGAGGAAAAAATGCAACTCTTAACCTCAACTTACCTATTGACCAAAAACTTTGATAGAAAAATCATTAATATTAAGACTAATAAATGAATAAAAAATTTCTTGGCCGAAAACTAAGACCCTACCATAATTGGGCATGGGACACAAGTCGGGATTTGATCAACCCCGGCTGGCCGCCTCGGAGGAGGGTGTATAGGGTTTAAAGGCCGAAACACCTGATGAACCTGAGGTACCTTACTGATGATGTGTCCTAAAATTTTAGAAACAAAAAAGTTTTTTTAATTTACTCTCTTAACATCCACAAACATCAACAAACAAAAATAAGTAACCGCATCCCTGACCCTAACCTAACCCTTACCAAACCTACCTTAACCCTAGCCCTAACCCTAACCCTAACCCTAGCCCAAACCCAAACCACCCTAACCTAACCCTAACCCCTAGCCCTAACCCTAACCCTAACCCTAACCCTAACCCTAACCCTAACCCTAGCCCCCCCTAACCCTAACCCTAACCCTAAACCCTAAACCCTAACCCTAACCCTAACCCTCACCCTAACCCTAACCTAACCCTAACCCTAACCCTAACCCTAAACCTAGCCCTAACCCTAACCCTAACCCTAACCCTAACCCTAACCTAACCCTAACCCTAACCCTAACCCTACCCCTACCCTAAACTAACCCACCCCTAACCCTAGCCCTAGCCCTAGCCCTAACCCTAACCCTAACCCTAGCCCCAACCCCAACCCTAACCTCACCCCTAACCCTAACCCTAGCCCTAACCCTAACCCCAACACTAGCCCTAACCCTAACCCTAGCCCTAACCCTAACCCCAACACTAGCCCTAACCCTAACCCTAGCCCCAACCCTAACCCTAAGCCTAACCCTAACCCTAACCCCACCCCTGACCCTAGCCCTAACCCTAACACTAGCCCTAGCCCTAACCCTAACCCTAGCCCCAGCCCCAACCCTAACCCTAACCCTAACCCTAGCCCTAACCCTAACCCCAACACTAGCCCTAACCCTAACCCCACCCCTAACCCTAGCCCTAACCCTAACCCCAACACTAGCCCTAACCCTAACCCTAACCCTAACCCTAACCCTAACCCTAACCCTAACCCTAATCTCACCCCTAACCCTAACCCTAGCCCTAACCCTAACCCCAACACTAGCCCTAACCCTAACCCTAACCCTAACCCCAACACTAGCCCTAACCCTAACCCTAGCCCCAACCCTAACCCTAACCCCACCCCTAACCCTAGCCCTAGCCCTAACCCTAACCCTAACACTAGCCCTAACTCTAACCCTAGCCCTGGCCATAACCCTAGCCCCAACCCTAACCACACCCCTAGCCCTAACCCTAACCCTAGCCCCAGCCCCAACCCTAACCCTAACCCCACCCCTAACCCTAACCCTAACCCTAACCCCAACACTAGCCCTAACCCTAACCCCACCCCTAACCCTAGCCCTAACCCTAACCCTAGCCCCTAGCCCCAACCCCAACCCTAACCCTAACCCCACCCCTAACCCTAACCCTAACCCCAACACTAGCCCTAACCCTAACCCCCTAACCCTAGCCCCTAACCCTAACCCTAACCCCACCCCTAACCCTAACCCCAACCCTAACCCCCCTAACCCTAACCCTGGCCCTAACCTTAACCTTAACCCCAACCCCAACCCCAACCCTAACCCTAGCCCTAACTCCAACCCTAACCCTAAACTCCAACCCTAACCCTAACCCTAACCCCAAAACCCCCCTAACCCTAATCCCTAACCCCTAACCCTAAGCGTGACCCTAACCCCAACCCTAGCCCTGGCCCGAGCCCTAACCCCAACCCTAGCCCTAACCCTAACTCCTACCCTAACCCTATCCCTAACTCCAGCCCCAACCCTAACCCTAACCCTAACCCTACCTTAACCCTAACCCCCACCTCTAACCTTAGCCTTAACCAATAACCCTAACCCCAGCCCTTACCCTATCCCCAACCCCTCTACTGAGCAATCTTTCATAAACAATAAATAATCTAGCAAACAAGTAACTCAATCATAATAAACGTTTACAAAATCTGTTTGAAAAGTTATTAGAATAAAAAACCCCACCCATTCACCTTCCAACTACTTGGACGGTAGTATGGAGATCGAACACGTGAGTATAATGCCCGGTCGGGCTCGTCCTCCCGTTGGATGGTTAATTGATCTGTAAGAGATAACAGAGCCGGTGAGAAACTATAACAAAGCAATCATTTTATCTTAATGAACCGTTTTGAATAGTTAATATAGAACAAACCCCCTGCTCGCTCGCCTTCCAACTCCTTAGACTGTAGTATGGAAGTTGAACATGTGAGTATAAATGCCCAGTCAGGCATTAAGAATGACCAGCGCAATCTCGCGGTAATCATTCGCTGTTTACTCGGCCCATGTTCATCCTCCCGCTAAATGGTCAATTAAACCATAGAATCTAACAGTCTTTTATAAACAATAAACTTATAAATAATATAGCAAAACAATAATTTAATGTTAATAAACCGTTTTGAAAAGTTAACATAGAGCAAACCCCCTGCCCGCTCGCCCTCCAACTCCATAGACGGTAGTATGGAAGTTGAACATGTGAGTATAAATGCCCAGTCAGGCATTAAGAATGACCAGCGCAATCTCGCGGTAATCATTCGCTGTTTACTCGGCCCATGTTCATCCTCCCGCTAAATGGTCAATTAAACCATAGAATCTAACAGTCTTTTATAAACAATAAACTTATAAATAATAATATAGCAAAACAATAATTTAATGTTAATAAACCGTTTTGAAAAGTTAACATAGAGCAAACCCCCTGCCCGTTCGCCCTCCAACTCCATAGATTGTAGTATGGAAGTTGAACATGTGAGTATAAATGCCCAGTCAGGCATTAAGAATGACCAGCGCAATCTCGCGGTAATCATTCGCTGTTTACTCGGCCCATGTTCATCCTCCCGCTAAATGGTCAATTAAACCATAGAATCTAACAGTCTTTTATAAACAATAAACTTATAAATAATATAGCAAAACAATAATTTAATGTTAATAAACCGTTTTGAAAAGTTAACATAGAGCAAACCCCCTGCCCGCTCGCCCTCCAACTCCATAGACGGTAGTATGGAAGTTGAACATGTGAGTATAAATGCCCAGTCAGGCATTAAGAATGACCAGCGCAATCTCGCGGTAATCATTCGCTGTTTACTCGGCCCATGTTCATCCTCCCGCTAAATGGTCAATTAAAGCATAGAATCTAACAGTCTTTTATAAACAATAAACTTATAAATAATATAGCAAAACAATAATTTAATGTTAATAAACCGTTTTGAAAAGTTAACATAGAGCAAACCCCCTGCCCGCTCGCCCTCCAACTCCATAGACTGTAGTATGGAGGTTGAACATGTGAGTATAAATGCCCAGTCAGGCATTAAGAATGACCAGCGCAATCTCGCGGTAATCATTCGCTGTTTACTCGGCCCATGTTCATCCTCCCGCTAAATGGTCAATTAAACCATAGAATCTAACAGTCTTTTATAAACAATAAACTTATAAATAATATAGCAAAACAATAATTTAATATTAATAAACCGTTTTGAAAAGTTAACAGAGCAAACCCCCTGCCAGCTCGCCCTCCAACTTCATAGACTGTAGTATGGGGGTTGAACATGTGAGTATAATGCCCAGTCAGGCATTAAGAATGACCAGCGCAATCTCGCGGTAATCATTCGCTGTTTACTCGGCCCATGTTCATCCTCCCGCTAAATTGTCAATTAAACCATAGAATCTAACAGTCTTTTATAAACAATAAACTTACAAATAATATAGCAAAGCAATAATTTAATGTTAATAAACCGTTTTGCAAAGTTAACAATAGAACAAACCCCCTGCCCGTTCACCCTCCAACTCCATAGACGGTAGGATTGAAGTTGAACATATGAGTATAAAGCCCAGTCAGGCATTGAGAATGACCGGCGCAATCTCGCGGTAATCATTCGCTATGTACTCTGCCCATACTCATCTTCCCGCTAAAGAGGTAATTTAAACCACAATATTTAAAGAAGTATTTATCAATAATTTTGCAAATTAATATAAACTATTTACAAAATCTATTTTATAAAGTCAATAAGAAAAAACATCTTCACCCGCTCGCCCTCCAACTACTTAAAAACTGTAGTATGGAGGTTGAACGGGTGAGTATAATGCCCAGTCAGGCATTTAGAGTGACCAGCGCAGTCTCGCTGCTCATTCTCTTTACTCTCCCTATGTTCATCCTCCCGTTAAATGGTTAATCAAACTATAATATTCAACGGAGTTATAAAAATATATATGGTAGCATAGAGGTTGACTGGTGGAGTGCAGTGTCCAATCGGGTGTCTTATCGTCCGATCTGCTGTTCGTCCGTTCGTCCGTCAGTTCGTGTCTTTGAGTCGGTCGGTCTAGCCGCAGACTGCTTTTCGCCCGTCCAATTGCCCGCCTGTTCGGTCGATCGGTTCGTGCTATCGGCTGTTCACCTACTCCCATTCGATTGCTCGGCTGTTCGATTGCCCGTTCGTTCGTTCGTCGGTTCGGGCTTTTGAAAGCGTTCGTCTGGTCACCAGTTTGACCATGCGTTCGTGCAATCGCCCGGCTGCCCGTTCGGTCGATCGGTCTTTCGCCGGCTCGTGCGTTCGTTGGGGGAACTATTTGGACATTTGGAACGTGGCCGACGCAATCTCGCGGCTCATGTTTCCTATTGTGCTCGCCATAATCACCCTCTCGTTAAAACATAAAATCGTGTACATGGTAGCATGGATGTGGACTGGTCGAGTATGTTGTCCAGGGACAACGGAAAGTAGCCAGCGCAATCTCGCGGTGAAATACTCCTTCTTTGCTCACCAGAACATACTCCCGTTAAATTAGCAAACCTTCATCCCGGATTATAGCCAAGATGGAGAGTTGTGCTTGATAAGCGTAGGCCCGTGCATGCCCTTGGTCTCCCCCAGCAGGGGGAGCCATTGTAATATTCAAAACCCTAACCTAGCCAGAGCCATCGGAAGTAGCACTCTCTCAATAAATCACAAGGGCTCGAGGATGATATCCCAGAAATTATCTATTAAACCGATAATTAAAATAACCTATTTAAATCGAAAATTCAAAAACCGATAATTTAATGTTCATAATAAGAATTAAATAACAACACAATCTTGTAAGAATAATATAATATGTCAAATAAACCTGTTACTTTTATTTAAATAAACAATAAAAGAAAAGTGTGGTGGGCGCCGGCCGGGATTCGAACCCGGGTCTCCCATGTGGGAGACAGGAGCTCTGCCACTGAGCCACCAATGTAGGTTTAACTAAACAAGGGATTATGGGAAAAACGTTCATTCATGACTTTAAACGTTAATATCTGGAAAACGGTAATAGATAGCAACAAACCGTTTTTTTTGCCTGAAAGAATACAAAATTGAGACGTAAACAAAACAATAAAATTAACCGAATTTTCAAAAAACGAAAATAACATGAACGAACCAAATCGACCTAAATAGGGCCAGAAAATAATGGAAGGACCAAAAATTAAGGGGAGGCATACTTCCTGTAGAAGGCTGATCGTCTCCATGCTACCATTGATCTGGCAAGTGAGATTATCCGCAGGAATGCTATAAATCCTCGGGGGTCCAACCCAGTAGAAGCCTGATGGTTTCCCGAAGGGTTCCAGTATACGAGGCTTTACTCGACTGGTAACACTTGGGGCACGAGACCACCCGCTGGACGCGGACCCCCACCCAGGGCTTCTGGGAGGTGACGTAATGCACGGCACTAGACCCGTCCCCTGGTTAGAGCGTTCGTGCGTTCATTTGTTCGTGCGTTCGTTCGTTCGTTCGTTCGTGCAGGCGTTCAGACGTCCGACCGTTCGTCCGTTCGTTCGTCGGCTCGTGCTTTTGAGTCGCTTCGTCTGGTCACATGCTCGACCATTCGATCGTCCAATCGCCTAGCTGTTCGATCGTTCGGCCGTTCGTGCTTTCGGCCGTAGGTTCGCTGGTTCGACCGTTCGATCGTCCGGCCGTCCGATTGTTCGTCCGTTCGTCCGTCGGTTCGGGTTTTTGTGATCGTTCGTCTGGTGGTTGACTCCACCATTCGCTCGTGCAATCGCCCGGCCGCTCTGGCGTTCGGCCGGGCTTTCGCCGGTTCGTGCGTTCGTTCATAGAACTATTCGACCGTTCGATCGTTCGGCCGTTCGATTGTTCGTCCGTTCGTCCGTCGGTTCGGGCTTTTGTGATCGTTCGTCTGGTGGTTGACTCCACCATTCGCTCGTGCAATCGCCCGGCCGCTCTGGCGTTCGGCCGGGCTTTCACCGGCTCGTGCGTTCGTTCATAGAACTGTTCGTTCGTTCGTCCGTTCGTTCGTCTGGTTGTTCGTCCGTCCGCTCATTAATGAGTAGCAGACTGGGATACCTTGCGGTGTTAACGAACAGTCTGCTCAGGGTAGGTATCCAGCCCCCCTGGGTCCACTTGGACAGCACGCAGGGTGTGGTGGTCTGGGGCCACAGACCTTAAATGGTGCCCAATTTTCTATCGGTGATTAGCACCACCCACACACCAGACCATCTTGCACTATACAACGTGAATCTGACCAACCAAAAACCAGTTTGGACTCTTTCAAATTTCTTCACTCCCCCTAAAATTGCCGAGATCGAGTAGAACTCAAAAATAATTGTTTTTAGTACTTTGATAAGAATTTAAAAATATTTTATCTTAGAGGAAAAATGCAACTCTTAACCTCAACTTACCTATTGACCAAAAACTTTGATAGAAAAATCATTAATATTAAGACTAATAAATGAATAAAAAACTTCTTGGCCGAAAACTAAGACCCTACCATAATTGGGCATGGGACACAAGTCGGGATTTGATCAACCCCGGCTGGCCGCCTCGGAGGAGGGTGTATAGGGTTTAAAGGCCGAAACACCTGATGAACCTGAGGTACCTTACTGATGATGTGTCCTAAAATTTTAGAAACAAAAAAGTTTTTTTAATTTACTCTCTTAACATCCACAAACATCAACAAACAAAAATAAGTAACCGCATCCCTGACCCTAACCTAACCCTTACTCCAAACCTTACCTTAACCCTAGCCCTAACCCTAACCCTAACCCTAGCCCAAACCCAAACCCTAACCCTAACCCTAACCCTAGCCCTAGCCCTAACCCTAACCCTAACCCTAACCCTAGCCCTAACCCTAACCCTAGCCCCAACTCTAACCCCACCCCTAACCCTAGCCCTAGCCCTAGCCCTAACCCTAACCCTAACCCTAGCCCCAACCCCAACCCTAACCCCACCCCTAACCCTAACCCTAGCCCTAACCCTAACCCTAACCCTAACCCTAGCCCTAGCCCTAACCCTAACCCTAACCCTAACCCTAGCCCTAACCCTAACCCTAGCCCCAACTCTAACCCCACCCCTAACCCTAGCCCTAGCCCTAGCCCTAACCCTAACCCTAACCCTAGCCCCAACCCCAACCCTAACCTCACCCCTAACCCTAACCCTAGCCCTAACCCTAACCCCAACACTAGCCCTAACCCTAACCCTAGCCCTAACCCTAACCCCAACACTAGCCCTAACCCTAACCCTAGCCCCAACCCTAACCCTAAGCCTAACCCTAACCCTAACCCCACCCCTGACCCTAGCCCTAACCCTAACACTAGCCCTAGCCCTAACCCTAACCCTAGCCCCAGCCCCAACCCTAATCCTAACCCTAACCCTAGCCCTAACCCTAACCCCAACACTAGCCCTAACCCTAACCCCACCCCTAACCCTAGCCCTAACCCTAACCCCAACACTAGCCCTAACCCTAACCCTAACCCTAACCTAACCTAACCCTAACCTAACCCTAATCTCACCCCTAACCCTAACCCTAGCCCTAACCCTAACCCCAACACTAGCCCTAACCCTAACCCTAACCCTAACCCCAACACTAGCCCTAACCCTAACCCTAGCCCCAACCCTAACCCTAACCCCACCCCTAACCCTAGCCCTAGCCCTAACCCTAACCCTAACACTAGCCCTAACTCTAACCCTAGCCCTGGCCATAACCCTAGCCCCAACCCTAACCACACCCCTAGCCCTAACCCTAGCCCCAGCCCCAACCCCAACCCTAACCCTAACCCCACCCCTAACCCTAACCCTAACCCTAACCCCAACACTAGCCCTAACCCTAACCCCACCCCTAACCCTAGCCCTAACCCTAACCTTAGCCCCAACCCCAACCCTAACCCTAACCCCACCCCTAACCCTAACCCTAACCCCAACACTAGCCCTAACCCTAACCCTAGCCCCTAACCCTAACCCTAACCCCACCCCTAACCCCAACCCTAACCCCCCTAACCCTAACCCTGGCCCTAACCTTAACCTTAACCCCAACCCCAACCCCAACCCTAACCCTAGCCCTAACTCCAACCCTAACCCTTACCCTAACCCTAAACTCCAACCCTAACCCTAACCCTAACCCCAAAACCCCCCCTAACCCTAATCCCTAACCCCTAACCCTAAGCGTGACCCTAACCCCAACCCTAGCCCTGGCCCGAGCCCTAACCCCAACCCTAGCCCTAACCCTAACTCCTACCCTAACCCTATCCCTAACTCCAGCCCCAACCCTAACCCTAACCCTAACCCTACCTTAACCCTAACCCCCACCTCTAACCTTAGCCTTAACCAATAACCCTAACCCCAGCCCTTACCCTATCCCCAACCCCTCTACTGAGCAATCTTTCATAAACAATAAATAATCTAGCAAACAAGTAACTCAATCATAATAAACGTTTACAAAATCTGTTTGAAAAGTTATTAGAATAAAAAACCCCACCCATTCACCTTCCAACTACTTGGACGGTAGTATGGAGATCGAACACGTGAGTATAATGCCCGGTCGGGCTCGTCCTCCCGTTGGATGGTTAATTGATCTGTAAGAGATAACAGAGCCGGTGAGAAACTATAACAAAGCAATCATTTTATCTTAATGAACCGTTTTGAATAGTTAATATAGAACAAACCCCCTGCTCGCTCACCTTCCAACTCCTTAGACTGTAGTATGGAAGTTGAACATGTGAGTATAAATGCCCAGTCAGGCATTAAGAATGACCAGCGCAATCTCGCGGTAATCATTCGCTGTTTACTCGGCCCATGTTCATCCTCCCGCTAAATGGTCAATTAAACCATAGAATCTAACAGTCTTTTATAAACAATAAACTTATAAATAATATAGCAAAACAATAATTTAATGTTAATAAACCGTTTTGAAAAGTTAACATAGAGCAAACCCCCTGCCCGCTCGCCCTCCAACTCCATAGACGGTAGTATGGAAGTTGAACATGTGAGTATAAATGCCCAGTCAGGCATTAAGAATGACCAGCGCAATCTCGCGGTAATCATTCGCTGTTTACTCGGCCCATGTTCATCCTCCCGCTAAATGGTCAATTAAAGCATAGAATCTAACAGTCTTTTATAAACAATAAACTTATAAATAATATAGCAAAACAATAATTTAATGTTAATAAACCGTTTTGAAAAGTTAACATAGAGCAAACCCCCTGCCCGTTCGCCCTCCAACTCCATAGATTGTAGTATGGAAGTTGAACATGTGAGTATAAATGCCCAGTCAGGCATTAAGAATGACCAGCGCAATCTCGCGGTAATCATTCGCTGTTTACTCGGCCCATGTTCATCCTCCCGCTAAATGGTCAATTAAACCATAGAATCTAACAGTCTTTTATAAACAATAAACTTATAAATAATATAGCAAAACAATAATTTAATGTTAATAAACCGTTTTGAAAAGTTAACATAGAGCAAACCCCTGCCCGCTCGCCCTCCAACTCCATAGACGGTAGTATGGAAGTTGAACATGTGAGTATAAATGCCCAGTCAGGCATTAAGAATGACCAGCGCAATCTCGCGGTAATCATTCGCTGTTTACTCGGCCCATGTTCATCCTCCCGCTAAATGGTCAATTAAAGCATAGAATCTAACAGTCTTTTATAAACAATAAACTTATAAATAATATAGCAAAACAATAATTTAATGTTAATAAACCGTTTTGAAAAGTTAACATAGAGCAAACCCCCTGCCCGCTCGCCCTCCAACTCCATAGACGGTAGTATGGAAGTTGAACATGTGAGTATAAATGCCCAGTCAGGCATTAAGAATGACCAGCGCAATCTCGCGGTAATCATTCGCTGTTTACTCGGCCCATGTTCATCCTCCCGCTAAATTGTCAATTAAACCATAGAATCTAACAGTCTTTTATAAACAATAAACTTACAAATAATATAGCAAAGCAATAATTTAATGTTAATAAACCGTTTTGCAAAGTTAACAATAGAACAAACCCCCTGCCCGTTCACCCTCCAACTCCATAGACGGTAGGATTGAAGTTGAACATATGAGTATAAAGCCCAGTCAGGCATTGAGAATGACCGGCGCAATCTCGCGGTAATCATTCGCTATGTACTCTGCCCATACTCATCTTCCCGCTAAAGAGGTAATTTAAACCACAATATTTAAAGAAGTATTTATCAATAATTTTGCAAATTAATATAAACTATTTACAAAATCTATTTTATAAAGTCAATAAGAAAAAACATCTTCACCCGCTCGCCCTCCAACTACTTAAAAACTGTAGTATGGAGGTTGAACGGGTGAGTATAATGCCCAGTCAGGCATTTAGAGTGACCAGCGCAGTCTCGCTGCTCATTCTCTTTACTCTCCCTATGTTCATCCTCCCGTTAAATGGTTAATCAAAACTATAATATTCAACGGAGTTATAAAAATATATATGGTAGCATAGAGGTTGACTGGTTGAGTGCAGTGTCCAATCGGGTGTCTTATCGTCCGATCTGCTGTTCGTCCGTTCGTCCGTCAGTTCGTGTCTTTGAGTCGGTCGGTCTAGCCGCAGACTGCTTTTCGCCCGTCCAATTGCCCGCCTGTTCGGTCGATCGGTTCGTGCTATCGGCTGTTCACCTACTCCCATTCGATTGCTCGGCTGTTCGATTGCCCGTTCGTTCGTTCGTTCGTCGGTTCGGGCTTTTGAAAGCGTTCGTCTGGTCACCAGTTTGACCATGCGTTCGTGCAATCGCCCGGCTGCCCGTTCGGTCGATCGGTCTTTCGCCGGCTCGTGCGTTCGTTGGGGGAACTATTTGGACATTTGGAACGTGGCCGACGCAATCTCGCGGCTCATGTTTCCTATTGTGCTCGCCATAATCACCCTCTCGTTAAAACATAAAATCGTGTACATGGTAGCATGGATGTGGACTGGTCGAGTATGTTGTCCAGGGACAACGGAAAGTAGCCAGCGCAATCTCGCGGTGAAATACTCCTTCTTTGCTCACCAGAACATACTCCCGTTAAATTAGCAAACCTTCATCCCGGATTATAGCCAAGATGGAGAGTTGTGCTTGATAAGCGTAGGCCCGTGCATGCCCTTGGTCTCCCCCAGCAGGGGGAGCCATTGTAATATTCAAAACTCTCCCTATGTTCATCCTCCCGTTAAATGGTTAATCAAACCATAATATTCAACGGAGTTATAAAAATATATATGGTAGCATAGAGGTTGACTGGTGGAGTGCAGTGTCCAATCGGGTGTCTTATCGTCCGATCTGCTTCGTCCGTTCGTCCGTCAGTTCGTGTCTTTGAGTCGGTCGGTCTAGCCGCAGACTGCTTTTCGCCCGTCCAATTGCCCGCCTGTTCGGTCGATCGGTTCGTGCTATCGGCTGTTCACCTACTCCCATTCGATTGCTCGGCTGTTCGATTGGCCGTTCGTTAGTTCGTTCGTCGGTTCGGGCTTTTGAAAGCGTTCGTCTGGTCACCAGTTTGACCATGCGTTCGTGCAATCGCCCGGCTGCCCGTTCGGTCGATCGGTCTTTCGCCGCCGGCTCGTGCGTTCGTTGGGGGAACTATTTGGACATTTGGAACGTGGCCGACGCAATCTCGCGGCTCATGTTTCCTATTGTGCTCGCCATAATCACCCTCTCGTTAAAACATAAAATCGTGTACATGGTAGCATGGATGTGGACTGGTCGAGTATGTTGTCCAGGGACAACGGAAAGTAGCCAGCGCAATCTCGCGGTGAAATACTCCTTCTTTGCTCACCAGAACATACTCCCGTTAAATTAGCAAACCTTCATCCCGGATTATAGCCAAGATGGAGAGTTGTGCTTGATAAGCGTAGGCCCGTGCATGCCCTTGGTCTCCCCCAACAGGGGGAGCCATTGTAATATTCAAAACCCTAACCCTAACCCTAACCCTAACCCTAACCCTAACCCTAACCCTAACCCTAACCCTAACCCTAACCCTAACCCTAAACCCTAACCCTAACCCAACCCTAACCCTAACCCTAACCCTAACCCTAACCCTAACCCTAACCCTAACCCTAACCCTAATTAGAACCCTAACCCTAACCCTAACCCAAATTTAAACCCTAACCCTAACCCTAACCCTAACCCTAACCCTAACCCTAACCCTAACCCTAATTAGAACCCTAACCCTAACCCTAACCCAAATTTAAACCCTAACCCTAACCCTAACCCTAACCCTAACCCTAACCCTAACCCTAACTCCAACTCTAACCCTAACTAACCCTAACCCTAACCCTAACCCTAACCCTAACCCTAACCCTAACCCTAACCCTAACCCAAATTTAAACCCTAACCCTAATTAGAACCCTAACCCTAATTAGAACCCTAACCCTAATTAGAACCCTAACCCTAACCCTAACCCAAACTTAAACCCTAACTCTAACCCTAACCCTAACCCTAATTAGAACCCTAACCCTAACCCTAACCCAAATTTAAACCCTAACCCTAATTAGAACCCTAACCCTAATTAGAACCCTAACCCTAACCCTAATTAGAACCCTAACCCTAATTAGAACCCTAACCCTAACCCTAACCCAAATTTAAACCCTAACCCTAACCCTAACCCTAACCCTAACCCTAACCCAAATTTAAACCCTAACCCTAATTAGAACCCTAACCCTAATTAGAACCCTAACCCTAACCCTAACCCTAACGCAAACCCTAACCCAAATTTAAATCCTAAGCCTAACCCTAATTTAAACCCTGACCCTGACCCTGACCCTGACCCTAACCCTAACCCTAATTTAAACCATAACCCTAACCCTAACCATAAGCCTAACCCTAACCCTAACCCAAATTTAAACCCTAACCCTAACCCTAACCCTACCCTAACCCTAACCCTAACCCAAATTTAAACCCTAACCCTAACCCTAACCCTAATTTGAACCCTAACCCTAACTCTAACCCAAACCCTAACCCAAATTTAAACCCTAACCCTAACCCTAATCCAACCCTAACCCTAACCCAAATTTAAACCCTAACCCTAACCCTAACCCTAATTTAAACCCTAACCCTAACCCTAACCCTAACCCTAATTTAAACCCTAACCCTAACCCTAACCCAAATTTAAACCCTAACCCTAACCCTAACCCTAACCCAAATTTAAACCCTAACCCTAACCCTAACCCTAACCTAACCCTAACCCTAACCCAAATTTAAACCCTAACCCTAACCCTAACCCAAATTTAAACCCTAACCCTAACCCTAACCCAAATTTAAACCCTAACCCTAACCCCTAACCCTACCCCTAACCATAACCCTAACCCTAACCCTAACAATAACCCAAACTTAAACCCTAACCCTAACCCTAACTTAAACCCTAACCCTAACCCTACCCTAACCCTAACCCTAACTCAAACCCAAACCCTAACTCTAGGCCTAACCCTAACTCTAACTCCAACCCTAACCCTAACCCTAACCCTAGGCCTAACCCTAACTCTAACTCCAACCCTAACCCTAGGCCTAACCTTAACTCCAACCCTAACCCTAACCCTAGGCCTAACCTTAACTCCAACCCAAACCCTAACCCTAGGCCTAACCCTAACTCTAACTCCAACTCTAACCCTAACCCTAACCTAACCCTAACTAACCCTAAACCCTAACCCTAACCCTAACCCTAACCCTAACCCTAACCCTAACCCTAACCCTAACCCTAACCTAACCCTAACCGGTTTAGAGATACTCAGCCTGCAGCCAGCCACAACCGGTTTGGTGATGGTTCCCAGGGAAACAGCAGGGAGCGCTTAATCCACAACCGTTTCTTACAGGGTCACTTTGCATTTCTCACTCTCATAATAAAACGCTTTGCAAAAAGAAATGATATCTCATAAAAAAAACACGTTTTCAACATACAAAAATGCCAAGTTACTCAAAAGTATTGATATCAAAATGACGTCAAGTTACCATTTTACAATATCATGCAAACTTTGTGAACCCTAACCCTAACCCAGCGTACCTGCAGTTCATGAACTATTCCACAGGGTGGCAGCAGAGGACCATTTATAAATGAATTGTTCCCATGTGATGACCGTTTGGCCGTGTAGAGTGTAATAAGACAGCGTACCTGCAGTTCATGAAACATTCCACAGGGTGGCAGCAGAGGACCACTTATAAATGAATCGTTCCCATATGAAGAACGTATGGCCATGTAGAGCATGGCATGGAATGGCACGTCTTTTCTATTGTAAGGAATCCATATTAACACAGCGATCGTCAGCCAAATGGCTGATATAACTACACTATGGATCGATGGATCGCTACAGCTTGTTCCCACTTGTATTGAAAGATAGAAATCTACATTAACAACGTGTTCCACAAACCTTCCACATATAGCTAGCGTCGCAGCTAACCAAAGTGCAATATTTGTAGTTAGCATAGCCTCACAGTCACAAATAATAAGACTAAGCTAGCTAGCTAGCTAGCTATCTATCTAGCGGGGCTGCAAAGCAATTTGGCGGGGGGTTGTATAAAATGTATATTATTGTTGCAAATAGCCAAACTGTTAGCGTGTACATAGCGCTGCTTAACTGTAAATAGCCTGTGGGATTTTGTAGAGTAGTCTTGTAAATAATCATGTTCAAACGCACTTATGTATAACAACTGTAGCGTGAATGAGTGTCTCTGTTAGCTTGCTGGCTAGCACCGAAGCACCAAACCGTTACCCTCAGTTCACCTGCTATTCTGTTGTACTGATTGACGTTGTTACAAAACACAGGGCCAAGTGACTTGAAAGAATTACGGAAATATTGGGTAGCATTTCTTTGAAATACATCTTATGTATACAAACAGTGGCTGTGACAAAGCGTGCGCTGGCGTAAGTGTAAACGCAACAGAAACGCAGGTGAAATATGGCCAGTGTATGTACTCACGGATTTGACGGCCATCCAACGAGCCTTGATAGAGAAAAGAATCAGCAAGCCCGTAGAATTACAGCTGCCTAGGTCGCAACTTGTGTACCCTGCTGTCCTGCTCCGTTGTCTGTTATTTCGTGGAGATGCACTTTTAGTGTTCCTAAGGTTTATAAGGCATTTTGAAAGGCTTATCTGCACGTGGGAATCCTATTCGCTGTTTTGCTAAGCTAGAACCGGAAAACTTGATTGTGGAGAATAGGAGCAGACGCATATGTCCCAGCAGGCTTTGCATATGAGAAAATAACAACAGTGTGAGAGAAATTAGGACGAAATGATGAAATTGCCTAGTTGAAACAATATGTTTTTAGCACAATGGGCATGTAGGTGAAGGTTGACATGATCACAGAATATAGTGCGGAGTAAATAAAGTGACCATGAGCGAGCTTAGTTTCCTTATGGAATGCTATATATAATAGTCGGTGTAAAGCACTAATCGTTAAAGTGGAGGGTTAAGTAACGTGTGAAATCTATTGCACTCTTGTGCTTTTCTCATGTTCAGTACTAGTAGTTATACTTATGAGTGAGTCATGATTTTAAATGTAATGTTTTAATGGGGAGTTGCAGAACGTACATACGTAGTCATTGTTTGTATGAGGCTAGATAGAGAAAAGGGCGAGGTAACATGAATCTAGAAACGTGGCGTTTGCTGATAAGAAGGTTTTGTACGGTAGCCAAGTGAAGAAATATAGTTAGTAGAAATGGCACCGTGGTGAACTGGTGTAACTTTTTATTAAAAGGAATACATTTGCCGTCATGAAATGCATATGGGTGGCCGTGAGTGAGTTTTGGTAAAGCAAATATAAAAGCGTAAGAAAACGTTAGTGTAAAAGAGGGAATTATCTGCCTGAGGGCGAGGCGGGATTCGATCCTTCAACCGGAGGTTTACCAGTCTGTGACTTTGTTAATGCAGCACCATGACATAGCTATGCAATGCGTGAAATATCATTAGCAAACCTGTTCGTGGTATTAAAGAAGAACACAGGCCAGTAAGCACAGAAGAGCTCCCGTTGAATCCATATGGCTTTGCAATATTGTAGCCGGTTAATAAGTGAACGCAATAAACATATGGTCTGCACGTCTCGTGTTTGCTGGGAAGTATGGCAAAAACACCTCATAGATACACAATAAACACGGACTATGTCTATTACGGATCTATTTCAAATCACAACTACCGTACCTTATCTACTCCTGAGCAAGATGGCTGGGGGGGACTACCCCAGCTTGTTGTGAGCGAGGGGCAGGAATACACACAAATGTATTCCTGCCTCTAACTCGCAACCGTGGCCGATTTAGTATCTCCGATTAACCTGTCTGCATGTCTTTGGGATTGGGGAAACCGGAGTACCCGGAGGAAACCCAGGTGGACACGGGGAGAACATGCAAACTCCGCACAGAGCCAAGATTCGATAACACGACCTTCTTACTGTGAGGCCACAGCGCTACCCACTGCGCCACCGTGCCACCGATTACAATGCTTGCTTGGCAAAGCTATCAAGGATGATCAAGGATGACGTGCCCTTAGCCTCATAGCTCCAGGCTAGCTCCGGTAAATAGGCTACTTGCACAATCGCTTCCTTCCCCTAATTAGTACTGTTCGGTTGTTTTCAGTTTAGCAATGACGACCTTCTACACCCGCTGTCAACAGGAGCTCCCAAAGATAAACATCACTCGCGTTCGTAGGATTTTCACAACGACTAAAGACTCAACCGGCAAATTGGAGAAAGGCTATTAATTATATGCCATGTCGTATATTCGCAACTACGAAGGTAAGAAAACAACTATTAACTGACTGACTAGCTCATGCTAATTAACGTCAAATACTAGCCTCCATTGTACAAGGTCGCTAACATTAACTATCTGTCTAACGTTGGGTAATGCTGTGTGCTTCATCTGCTGTTAATTCTCTACCTACAACATTGTAACATGCTTTATTAACCGGCGATATAAATAAGCCTTAGCTGTCGTTGGAGTTTTTGGTTAACTACGTAGTCAAAACAAAATTCCCTTCCGATATTGCTTGTGTCGACAGTGCTGCCACGGAAACGACGATAGATTTAGCCAGTAGCCACATTATTACATTACATTACATTATAGGCATTTAGCAGACGCTCTTATCCAGAGCGACGTACAACAAGTGCAATAGTTCCAGGTGCAGAAGAACACACAAGAGCGAAGTAGATCGTAGTGCCAGAAGTGACCACAGATCAGGACTCCAACCCTGTAGAGTAACCTGTTCAGCAAACAAACAGTCCTGCCAAGTACAAACTAGCGCTGAAATAACATTTTCCTAATCAGAACCAGACAAACAAACCTGCCAAATAAAAACTAACATGCTCGTATTAGCCTAACTAGGTACATTATTCAAAATGTAAACGAGTAAGGCGTTCTTCACGGTCGGGAAAAATTTTATGACCACGTTAGTCTTGTTGTTAGCCACTCTTATGCATAAGACTTAGTAGGTAGCTACCTAACGTTATTTGCTACGCGCATCATGGATGTGTAAGATGTGTTCACCTAAGTAATACAGACATAACGCTAACGAGACTTTTGATTGCATCTGTTGTTTTATTTATTCGGTGTCCAATAAAGACAGACTGTCAGGGAGGTCAGCGTGAGAGCGTGAGAGTCTGTGTACTTTCCAGTAATGCACGCATTCAGAAGGAGTCTGTTGCACACAGCTACAATTTCACTGAATCAACATGTCATATGCACCATTTAAAAGAAGAATCTTGCCGCCTAGGAGAACTTTGTCAATGTGGGCTTCCCTGGTTTGACAGTCAGGAGATGGGCCTCCCTGGTTAGAGAGTCATGAGATGGGCCTCCCTGGTTAGAGTCAGGAGATGGGGCTCCCTGGTTAGAGCTGGTTTGCTGACTTGCTGTGGTCTGTTTCCAGATGTAGATGAAGCCTCTAAGAAGGAGATCAAAGACATCCTGATCCAGTACAACAGGACCTTGTTGGTGGCCGACTCCCACCGCTGCGAGTCCAAGAAGTTTGGTGGACCTGGAGCCCGCACTTGCTATCAGAATTCTTACCATTAAAAATGCCGTCTTCATTTTAATATACAATAAAAATAAAAATGGGCCAAATCATCTTCAGACTCACTGTTTTTACTGGTCTTTTACTGTGGTTGCTTTTTTGTTTCCAACCAGCCTTTTACTAAAAGTAGACTTAACATTTCTGATTTAGTTTTCTGTTAGTTTTTTTTTTTTTGATTGTCCTACCCTTTTCTCAGCCTCCTAACCACAGGCATAATCTTGCCTTAACTGAAACGCATACCCTAACCCTGAGCCTTGCCCTCAGAAACACAAGCACTGACTTCATTGATGAAAACCTTTTAATGATAAACCCAGTTTTAGAAAGCTTCTGGTCAAGAAAGTGAGTTTTGTGCATTTTTTGCTTTTGGAAGGATTTTATGAAAATGCTGAAAAAATGCAACTGTGGGACTTCAGGTTTGAAAACTGTAATCTTAACTATGTCCATAGATTGTAACTGTTAGGAAGAAAAAATTCCCCCCATTGAACAAACAGGCACAACAAGGTGTATAATATAAGAAATAGGATTTATTTCTGCAGAAAGAGTCCGGCACCCACACACAACAAGGTGGATAAGGCTGAACTGAAGAAAGCAGGGGCGGTCCCTGCATTTATAAGCACAAAGTATCTTAACAATAAAGCATAAAGTAAGATTTAACAAAGGAAATGAATGGCTGTGTCCTTTCATATAAAAAAGTAAACGATTGGCTATGTCTTTTCTAACAAGAGATACTACATAGGCACCTGGTGACCTGGTGGCCGCTTAGTCTAAACAGGCTTTTAAATCAGAAATAATTGTTTAGTCTTTGATCTATCAGTTGCTTTCAGAGTCCTGGGCAGCATGGCGTCATAGCCGGTTCCTCCTTTATCAGGATGGCAGAGGGAGAATGAGGTGAAAGGCCAAACTCCCGTTTGGGTTTCTATAAAAGCATAAAAAGACAGAGAAGAACACGCACACACATACACACACTTATAGGCTACAGGATTATAGGCTACATTTAAAACTTGTTGTCCTTGGGAGGTTCGTGGCCTGGAGACAGAGGGGCCCTGCTGCAAGGCTTAGGAATTTAGAGCGGTACTTGTTGGTACCATAACTTCAGTTATGCTACAGAAAACTCTCCTCCCTTCATTACACATTAATGACTATAGCATAGAAACGTCTTCAAAATGATGTTAACATGAAATTGCGTAAATTACTGAAATAATTAACATGAAAAATTGCTTGTGGGCTTATACTGTAGTAGTAAGGGTTGCTTCCTGTTCATAATACAATTCAATTAACAGCTCGCTTTAAAATTGCCTGTTTATTTGAATTAAGGTTAGGTTACACAGAACGCAAATGTAACACATGGCTGCCACACGGTGAACACACCTTGTGTGACTAATTCCACACACGGTTTGGTCAGTAGCAGTGAAGCAGTCGCAGTAATGAGGTTTGGTCAGTAGCAGTGAAGCAGTCGCAGTAATGAGGTTTGGTCAGTAGCAGTGAAGCAGTCGCAGTAATGAGGTTTGGTCAGTAGCAGTAAAGCAGTCGCAGTAATGAGGTTTGGTCAGTAGCAGTGAAGCAGTCACAGCAATGAGGTTTGGTCAGTAGCAGTGAAGCAGTTGCAGTAATGAGGTTTTGTCAGTAGCAGTGAAGCAGTCGCAGTAATGAGGTTTGGTCAGTAGCAGTGAAGCAGTCGCAGTAATGAGGTTTGGTCAGTAGCAGTGAAGCAGTCGCAGTAATGAGGTTTGGTCAGTAGCAGTGAAGCAGTCGCAGTAATGAGGTTTGGTCAGTAGCAGTGAAGCAGTCGCAGTAATGAGGTTTGGTCAGTAGCAGTGAAGCAGTCACAGTAATGAGGTTTGGTCAGTAGCAGTGAAGCAGTCGCAGTAATGAGGTTTGGTCAGTAGCAGTGAAGCAGTCACAGCAATGAGGTTTGGTCAGTAGCACTGGATTTTACTGAAACTACCCTGAGTGGGTTCTCTGGTGTTTTGTGAGGTTTGATGCAAACCTAAAGCTCTTCCCACAGAGGGAACAATGAAAGGGACGCTCCCCGGTATGAGTTCGTTGGTGCAGAGTCAGAGATTTTGAATGACTGAAACTCTTTCCGCACGGAGAGCACTGGAATGGCCGTTCTCCTGTGTGAATTCGCTGGTGCAGTGTGAGAGAATTGGAGTGACTGAAGCGCTTTCCGCACTCCAGACAGTGGTACGGCCGCTCCCCGGTGTGAGTGCGCCGGTGCAAAATCAGAGTGCTTGACTGACTGAAGCTTCGTCCACACTGGCCGCACTGGAACGGGCGCTCGCCAGTGTGAGTTCGTTGGTGGATTGTCAGGATCGATGCGGATCTGAAGCTCTTCCCACACTGGGAGCAGTGGAACGGGCATTCTCCTGTGTGAATCCGCTGATGTATTTTCAGAGTGCTGGACTGAATGAAGCTCTTCCCACACAAGGCACAATGGAACGGACGCTCCCCTGTGTGGGTCCGCTGGTGTCTCGTCAGGTCTGATGCTGATCTGAAGCTCTTGCCACAGTGGGAGCACTGGTATGGCCGCTCGCCCGTGTGAATTAACTGATGTACCGCAAGGTGAGATGCCAGCCTGAAACTCTTCCCACACTGCAAGCAGTCGTACGGACGTTCTCCTGTGTGGGTTCGTACATGTCTTATAAGTTCAGATTGCCATCCAAAATTCTTCCCACACTGGGAGCAGGTGTGGGCCCCTGGAGCGCCTGTGTGGGACTGTGTCGGGGTGGGGAGTGTTTTAGGGGGTGTGGGGTGCTGATGTGTGCTGCTGGGAGGCAGTGGGTCCTCTGCTCCATTTCCTCCAGACCTCTGAATCCTGCTGTGCTCCTCTGGGTGAACCTTCTCAATGTGCTGGTGAAGGTTTGGTTCTTCCATATGAATGAATGGGCACTGGGAGCAGGCAAACACCTCAGACACTACTGCAATAGACTGCCCTGAGGAGAGAGACAGGACAGACAGATCTCATGAGGTATTTATTAACATAAGGAAGATATTAACAAAGCTCCAAGACATCTGACTTGAGAAGACTGGTGTGCAGGAGCCACAGAGAACAGGAACTCACATATACCGCAGACCCTCCAAGACTAACACTAACTCCAAAGCACCTTATACAGTGATGGAACATCCCCAGAAGCTGCACCTGCGGACACATTAATCTTGCAGCATTTATTCACAATTATAAACATAAACACCTATCTTTATATTTACACTGGTAGCCACAAATGCAGCAGCCTCAGACTCAATCAGAAAATAATATTAAACTATTTTCTGTACCTTTCTATATATAAAATATCTCACAAAACTATCCAGGCCCAGGCTAAATTCAAATTGAAAAAACAATTTCCATAAAGGTCCATAAAGAAATGGTTTGGAAGAACTTGACTGGCCCACACAGAGCCCTGATCTCTACCCCATCAAGCACCTTTGAGATGAATTGGAATGGCAACAGCCAGCCAGGCCTTGTCCATCAACATCAGCTTCCAATCTCACGAATGCTCTTGTAGCTGAATAAAAGTGAATCCCTGCAGCTATGTTCCAAAATCTAGTGGACATCCTTCCCAGAAGAGTGGAGGCTGTTACAGCAGCAAAGGGGGATCCAACTCCATGTTAATGCCCATGGTATTGCATTAAGATGTTCAATAAGCACATATGGGTGTGATGTTCGGGTATCCATATAATTCAGCCATGTAGCTTATCCTTTCTGCCAGTTTCATGTGTTTGCAAGCTGCAGTTTTCCTTCATTGTCACATTTTGCTGGGTGAAAATGATTGATCCGCTCAGAGCTGACATGATGGACTATGGGAGGGTAACATAGGAAGCTGAACTGTATGGGAAAATGCTGGCTGGAGCTGAGGGCGGCAGAGAAGCAATGTGATGAAACATCTCACCTTCCTCCACCTCCTCCTCTTCCTCTTTTATGTTGGCGAGTATCTCTTTCTCCGCCTGACTCAGCCCAGTGTTCCCCTCTGTCCTGCCCTCCATGTCCTCTCTTCTGCTCAGGTCAGGTCTCAGCTCCTCCCCTGTGGAATCCAGGCTGTCTATCACCAGTTCTGTCTTCATGTCATGAGCTGAAGAGGCAGGGCTTACAAAGCTAAGGGGAGAGAATAAATGCTTTTGAGTCTGGCTACCTGAATGCCTGTAACACCTGTCATAAGCTCTAACTGCAGAGTGAAATCCCTTCTTCCCTGAAAAAACATTTAAATGCTGCCCTGTGGGGCTTTCAGCCACAATTGACACAGCACAAAAATATGCCTCTTTTCTCACTAGAAGCACAAGTTTCTTTATGAAAAAGCCAAAATCCAACCCTTATAAATATGCTAATGAGCCAATCACCCTTAATTTATTGTAAATTGCACCACAAATACATTTTCAAAACCTGAAAAGAAAAAAAATGGTCAAAAGCCACTGTAAAGTTACATATTTTTAACCATTTGAACAATTATTATAAAGTGAAAAGCACTGAATTTGCGTAAATTTGTGAAAGGAATTACACATTTACATGGCACTGAAAAGACCAAGCAGGACCTGGGGGGTATGTGTTCAGAGGGAAAGGTTGCTGTGCAAACTGACATAAGAATAAAGCTGCGGCTTTCATTAAAAGGGAAACTCCTCCTGACAGCCAATTAATGCTCATCAATAAACAGCACATTTAATGGATTTAATGGCAGTTTATTCCTCAAAGACAATAGTTTTGGCTCCAAAACCTCCACTTGAGTTTCCACAACCTGATCCAGCTATCTGATGTGTACCACCTCAAGCTCTTGATTATCTGCATCAGGTGTGCTTGAGACAAAACACATCAAATACCTGGATCTGGCAGGAGGTACCCGAGGAGAGGTTTGGGAAACACTGGTCTAGTGCAGTAATACAAGTATGCAGTTTTCTCATTTACATACTTCTATACCTTTGCAGAAGACCAAGTATGTTATTAGTAGCCTAATAAAAGAAATCAAATAAGGTCGTCGGACACAGATAAATACAATGTGACAAGAAATGCATTTAAACATAAAGTAAGCGGGCTCGCAGGAGAGAAACTCTATCTCCAAAACTGAGAATTTGGGCAACAACTGCAACGATGCTGTCTGTTACTAGTTTACGGCATAACAAATATTATAATGCATAAATATGTGAAGCGGCCCTACATGTAGCCTACTTGATGAGTTCATCTATTCGATGACACATGTTCAAAACTAACGACAAATTTCGGTAGCCTTAATAACAATTAGAAACTCCATTTTCTACTCTCAGACAATCTCGTGATAAAGACTAGCGTTCCAGTGTAACTCCAGCGGAATTAATTCATATACTTTTACACGTAAATGTCCCAAGATTAATCCCAACCATCGTTTATTTTATACGAACATTACCTTCTCAAAATAAAACGAAACGCATGCTGTGCACACACCTGCGCTTTCCTTGACTGGATAAGTTTGCCTTTCCATCACTGGTTGAATAATGTTGCAAAAGCGCAGATTTCTGGTCTTAAAACTAGGAACAGGTTAGCTACAAAACAACTATAGCTAGCGGTGCAACATATTTCCAGCAACAAGCTTACTAACAGAAGCGGACAGCTACCTAGCTAGGGGCAACGAATTGTATTTAGCAGCTACTTTCTATAGCGTGTACGACAGCTTAGAATTGCAAACACCTATTAAATGTAAATTGAACGGCAAGCATATGCAATTCATCCAATTCATCCAAAAATATACACGGCTTATAGTGAGACAGCGCTTTCTAATGAGCGTGAAATGAGCAGCCATGTAAAGCTAGCAACAACAATAAGGAGATTGTTTCCGGTAATTGTCCAGGCATGGAATCTCAAAATAAAAGCCTGGATGTGCGCTTCATGCATTGCCCTGTAGTATGAGCCAATATCTGGTATCCGCAGATATTTTATTGAAATTAGCATTATTAGTCAGTGAACACTGTTGTAATACTTCTTTAAAACATGTAATCAATTTAGTCAGCCAATTTTATTTCTGCCAAATTTGGCTATAGCCCAATTACATTTTACTGGGCACTTCTATCCAAAGCAACATACAATAAGTGCATACTGAAGGTCACTGGGACAACCACGAACACAGGTCTGATGAAGTACAATTCTCATAAAGTATCAGTAATCCATAGCCATCAACATCCAATCTAGTTCACATTGTAAAGCATTATAGCCAGTAAATTTCCAGCATTGTATTCCGTCAATTAAAGGTTACCAATTTATTAAAATCAGTGTGAAATGGAAATTCGAAGAATGTCTACTGTCTGATTCAGATGAGCTTCAGACAATGCATTCACCCGAGGAATTACGACTAGGGAGAAAATGTGCAAAGCTAGAAACATCTGAACGATTACTGATAAGGTTTCCCCTTGTGTTTTCAGACAACTTAGTTATAAATCTGATGATTTTACTTTTCTCATTTATTTCTTACGGATAAGATATGTAAATCAGAATCAGTGTTACAGGTTACTTTTTTTATTAGTAAAAACTTGTAAAACCACTTGTAAAACTGTGAAAATGTACATAGCAAGCCAGTAAATAACTGGCTAAATAACCTTTGCTTTTCAGTTGCAGTTGCAGTGGAGTAGGGTGAACTTTACCGCAAAACTAAAATTAATCACCTTATTTGACTTCAAATGGTCAGTAGAACCCATTTTGAAATAACATGACCAAACAATATAACAGTTCACTGAAAACAAATGTAATGGATAAAAAATTGAAAATATTTAACCAAAAGACAAGATTTTTTATAAATTCCTTTATTGTTATGGATAAGTAACAGCTAACATTAAAGCAGTTGGTCTCATTAATCATCCTAAAATGTGAATTCCATAAAAATAACAATAGTATCAGGACATTCTACATAAACAATAATGACAGCGCTGGTGTGGTCATTCCAGTGTGTAAAATGCACCTGAAAGCCCCCGCTTCCATGGTGGAGAGGCGGGAGTAGGGGAATGACAGCCCAGCAGAGGACGACTGAAGTGGGGGAAAAGGGACGTAGGCCTGGAGAAGTTCATTTACTAACCGACTGGAGTTCGTTTGTAAAACACTTACGAACTGATTTGACGCACTCAGCTTAACTGTGAGACGAGCGTGAAACTTATTTCCGGGAAACACCAGAGCGCTAAATTTCACAATAAAAGCCACGATTCAATTTTGTAGTACCACAATAAACAGCATATGCACGTGCTGCATTCTCCTGCAATGTTAACATTACTGGTTATTGAACATGTTTTCAAGACTTTGTTAATAAATCTCATGCTTTCTTTTTTTTGTGTGAGTGCCTTGTTTGGCTAGAATACGAGTGAGTAGACGTTGCTCTCTGGCAAATGGAAATTATTCTCACTAAATAGAAAATGAATGGAATACATTTCTCTGGACATATGGCAACTAAATCTGATGAGTTTTAAATAACACATTAGCCCTAGGAATTCATGTTGGAGTATCACAGTACTCAGTATACAGTAATTTGCATCTACAGTGAAAAAAGCAGATTTAAAAAAAAAAGAAATCTTAAGACACACCTTTTTAGCATGGCTTTTACCTATGTTTTATAGCACCATTTTATCCATATTTTATTTTTTATATACATATATTACTTTTTATTATTACTATTATCATTATTATTTGTTTTACTTCTCTTAGCATGGCTTTTTACCTGGTACCCTTGTTCTTACCCTCCCTGATTTACTTTTTATACTTTTATTTTTATTTGTAGTACATTTTTATTTGTAGTACATATAGTCTGTTTTTATACATTTAAAAAAAAGTTTTTATTTACTTTAAACTATTTACTCTGTTATTTATCCAACCTTGTTTGTCTGCTGTTTGTTGTTGCGCCACTTTCACTACTGCTGCCGTTTACCCTAATTTTTATCTTGATTTTAGTTTTGTCCTTAGGTCTTAAATGTTTTTTATATCATTCAATCATCGTTTGTTTCTGTCTTTTTATGTACAGCACATTGAGTTGCACCCTCTGTCGGAAATGTGCTTTATAAATAAAGTTTAATAGATTGATTGATTAATTTTAGAATGGATACACCCAAGGCATCTCTGGGACTTCAAAAGGGTTCAACTCGCACCCCCCAACCACACTCCTGCCTGTGCTACCTCAAAGCAACACACACCTCCAATTACATGGCAGTTCATTAAATGAATTATTTGAGGCATCCTGACTGAAAAATTGAGTGCATTTCTCCCCCATCCCTGATAGTATGATGTAGAAAAAGTGTGGTGGGAAAAGCTGCTGTCTTTATTGGGCGGTCACTGTCACTGGTGCTTTAACTGATTGCTGTAGAAATGGACGCCAAGTCTGTCAGTGGGAAACCTTAGTTTGTAAAAGGGATTGAGGATATCGTGATATTGGTCACTGCATAGCACCCACCCTCGAGACATGAGGAGACAGTTTATCACATGTGAAAAATGCTTTATTTCAGGGAATGTACTGTAGTGGCAACACCATTCATTTAAAGGGATCATTCATGTACTGGAGTTACATGACAGCTGAATGACAGTTCAGGATCATTCACTTTTGGTTTAAAAGGGATAGTTTTTCAAATATTGATTCAGGGCAATGTAAGGTTTAGGTCAGCCCTGACCATTTTTGTGTGCAATGTTTTCGCAGAAATTCCCAGAAACATCATGTTTAGAGGCATTTTAGTTAAACAGGTTACTGTGTGTTTGCAAAGGCCATAAGGCTGCACATATAAACAGGTCAAAGATGTTTTATACAGTGATCGTACTTCTTTCTTTAAACAGTGGCCAAAAATAAGGTAAGATGTAATTTTTTGAAAAGTGATCAGGTACTAAACAGATGTACGACCTCCGGAGACATAATGTTCCCGTGCAAGTTGCTTTGGAGTTACTAGAGTGCATTTTCCTGCTATAAACCGCAAATCCCATACTGCTCCAGCCATTATAAAGCCAGCATGAGAAACTTCTGGATCTAAAATGGACAGAAAAGCACAAAGAAAAAAAAAAACGTTGTCAGGGCCAGTCAAAAACACAGTAAACCTGAAATACTATAAAAAAACTGGCCCTTTCACAGACTCAGCCCTGGAGCTTCTGGTCAGCATGTTTGAGGGAGATCCAGGTGTTGAGCATAGAGGCTCGCAGCTTGGACCAAACCAGGTGATCAGTGAGCCCCAACACCTGTGCAGCAAACTGCGCAGCAGCATCTGGGGAGAGAACAGTGGAGCACCCCAGACCTGCAGGAGCACAGGACACGTCAGAAACATTCTGCACAGGCATGAACACATGCATGCACACACACATGTATGTACATACGACCTACCACTCGGCATACGCAGGGAAGACCACACGTCCTGGGCACCCCAGTCAGGGGTAAGGGGGGGGCAGTTAATGACGGGGTACACAGTGTTGCCCGACATCACCGGTCCGAGTCCGTTACTCCGCCCGGCAACTGCCACAAACACGGTCGGGATGCCGTCACCTGACAAACACACACAGCAGGATGAGACCTCACACCCAGCACCCCGTACCCCCAGTGCCTAACCCCCCTCCCCTCCCCCCCCCCAGTGCCTAACCCCCCCCCCTCCCCTCCCCTCCCCTCCCCCCCCCCAGTGCCTAACCCCCCTCCCCTCCATGCCTAACCCAAACCCCCATGCCTTCCCCCCAGTGCGCCCCCCCGTTCCCTACCTTCATACTGGGCCTTGATGCGCAGGGTCTCGTCGGGGCCCTTGTGGGCGGAGCTGACCCTCAGGCTGCAGGGCACTCCATATGCAGCGCAGGCTGAGCGGATCCTCTCACAGTGAGCCAGGTCTGACACAGAGCCCATCAGAACCAGCACCCTGCCGCGGGCTTGCGGCTCCAACAGCAACTACACACACACACACACACACACACACACACACACACACACAGAGCCCATCAGAACCAGCACCCTGCCACGGGCTTGCAGCTCCAACAGCAACAACACACACACACACACACACACACACACACACACACACACAGAGCCCATAAGAACCAGCACCCTGCCGCGGGCTTGCAGCTCCAACTACACATACACACACACACGCGCGCGCGCACACGCACACACACGCAGCGTGGAACAGCTTGAGGGGTCTTTAAGGACATGCAGTACATTACACAAGACCTCTCCCCTATGGTGATGGGGGCCATGGAGTTTGTTTACGCTGATCCTGAGCCAATCTCCAACCTCAACTGCCTAGTTGTGAAAGACTCCTAATATGAAGACAGCGATGGGGAATAGATTTCTGTGGTCAAAGAGAAGTTAATGTTTTACAAGGTAAAGATGAGCTCTGATCTTCCATGTTACACAGGGGACTGTAAGGTCACACTAACACTAAGGCTGAGCATGGCACGGATAGCATAGTCATTCAGAGGCCACATCAACTTCCTGCACAAAACTGATTTAAAAAAGCCCTATAGTCACAGGCCCCTCAAAGCCGCACCCCTGATTCACACACAGACCCCTCAAAGCCACACCCCTGAGTCACACACAGACCCCTCAAAGCCACGCCCTTGAGTCACAGACCCCTCAAAGCCACACCCCTGAGTCACAGACCCCTCAAAGCCACACCCCTGAGTCACAGACCCCTCAAAGCCACGCCCCTGAGTCACACACAGACCCCTCAAAGCCACACCCCTGAGTCACACACAGACCCCACAAAGCCACACCCCTGAGTCACACACAGACCCCACAAAGCCACACCCCTGAGTCACACACAGACCCCTCAAAGCCACACCCCCGAGTCACAGACCCCTCAAAGCCACGCCCCTGAGTCACAGACCCCTCAAAGCCACACCCCTGAGTCACACACAGACCCCACAAAGCCACACCCCTGAGTGACACACAGACCCCTCAAAGCCACGCCCCTGAGTCACAGACCCCTCAAAGCCACGCCCCTGAGTCACAGACCCCTCAAAGCCACGCCCCCGAGTCACAGACCCCTCAAAGCCACGCCCCTGAGTCACACACAGACCCCTCAAAGCCACGCCCCTGAGTCACACACAGACCCCTCAAAGCCACGCCCCTGAGTCACACACAGACCCCTCAAAGCCACGCCCCTGAGTCACACACAGACCCCTCAAACGCCACTGAGTCACAGACCCCTCAAAGCCACGCCCCTGAGTCAGACCCCTCAAAGCCACACCCCTGAGTCACACACAGACCCCTCAAAGCCACACCCCTGAGTCACACACAGACCCCACAAAGCCACACCCCTGAGTCACACACAGACCCCTCAAAGCCACGCCCCTGAGTCACAGACCCCTCAAAGCCACGCCCCTGAGTCACAGACCCCTCAAAGCCACGCCCCTGAGTCACAGACCCCTCAAAGCCGCACCCCTGATTCACACACAGACCCCACAAAGCCACGCCCCTGAGTCACACACAGACCCCTCAAAGCCACGCCCCTGAGTCACAGACCCCTCAAAGCCACGCCACCCCTGAGTCACACAGACAGACGCCCCCTCAAAGCCACGCCCTTGAGTCACACACAGACCCCTCAAAGCCACGCCCCTGAGTCAGACCCCTCAAAGCCACGCCCTTGAGTCACACACAGACCCCTCAAAGCCACGTCCTTGAGTCACACACAGACCCCTCAAAGCCAGGTCCTTGAGTCACACACAGACCCCTCAAAGCCACGCCCTTGAGTCACACACAGACCCCTCAAAGCCACGCCCCTGAGTCACAGACCCCTCAAAGCCACGCCCCTGATTCACACACAAACCCCTCAAAGCCACGCCCCTGATTCACACAGACCCTCTAAGCCACACCCCTGAGTCACACAGACCCCTTTAAGCCACACCCCTGAGTCACAGACCCCTCTCAAAGCCACGCCCCTGATTCACACAGACCCCTCAAAGCCACGTCACACACAGACCCCTCTAAGCCACACCCCTGAGTCACACAGACCCCTCTAAGCCACACCCTATAGTCATAGCAGAGTTCAAACCCAAACCTGCATTTTGTTAAAATAAGTTTATATTCAACATCAAAGAACTGAAAATATGGTTTCAGCAACTGTAATTGGTTAAGAGATTAAAGACAAACACTGGCATACAGGGGGTCTGCAGGGAGGTTGAAACCCCCTCAGTCTGAATGAGCCCAACGCCACAGCCTGTAAACATGCTCCTGTGAGCCCTAACACAGCGCAAGGGACCGTTACAACACAGTAATGGTAACAGAGCAGGAGTAACAGTAAGAAAGGAGTAAGAGAGTAATAGTATGAATAGAGCGAAGTCACAGTGAGAGAGAGTGCATTATGGGTAGAGAAGAGTACCTCCACTCTCTCCGATACATATTTAAACACACAGAGAAAGAGTGCATTATGGGTAGAGAAGAGTACCTCCACTCTCTCCAATACCCATTTAAACACACAGAGAAAGAGTGCATTATGGGTAGAGAAGAGTACCTCCACTCTCTCCGATACCCATTCAAACACACAGAGAAAGAGTGCATTATGGGTAGAGAAGAGCACCTCCACTCTCTCCAACACCCATTCAAACACACTGAGAGAAAAGAGTGCATTATGGGTAAAGTACCTGCACTCTCTCCGACACCCATTCGAAATTGCGCTTCACCATCTGCATGGCCTCAGGTGTGACCTCCTTCAGATCCCTGTACACCTGCAGAAAAACACACCTGCTATCAGAACCCATACAAGGACAGTTACAGTCTGATTACTTATTCCATACACACCTGCACCCGCAGCCCCGCCCACACACCTGCACCCAGAGCCCCACCCATACACACCTGCACCCAGAGCCCCACCCATACACACCTGCACCCAGAGCCCCGCCCATACACACCTGCTCCCACAGCCCCACTCATACACACCTGCACCCACAGCCCCACCCATACACACCTGCACCCCCGCCCACACACACCTGCACCCGCAGCCCCGCCCACACATACCTGCTTATCTTTCTGCTGGCTGCGGTCGCCTGCAGGCCACAGCCTCCACGAGTCATTATCAATCACATCGGCCAGGACCACCTCCTTTGTCACCACGTTCACTCCAAACTCAATCTATGAAGCATCAATTGAGAATTGCAGCATGAAGAGCTGGACACAGCTATGTCAGTGACTGCCCGCCAGGGAACAGCATTGAGTACCTTACCTTCATGTCCACCAGGGTGCAGTTCTGCGTAGCCCACGCTCTCTCCAGAATCTCAAAGATGGCAAGTGTGCTGTGGCTCATGATGTCCACCTCACAGCGGCCGATACTCAGCCCCGCCAAGCAGAACTGAGCCTCCAGCAGCTGCTCCTCTGACCACTGGGGGTCGTTGTTGGCATCATCCTGAAAAGGAACCACGTAAAAGCAGAAGCAAATCGCCAGTTATACAGAAGCTTATTAATGCTATGATACGTCACTGTGACGGTAGTGTAACAGTGTTAATGTCGGAGGGTGATGTAACAGTGTTGTTGTAACAGGGTGGTGTAACAGTGTTAGTGTAACCGGATGGTGTAACAGGGTGATGAGGGTGATGTATGTGACAGTGTTGGTGTAACACAGTTCATGGGGGTTGTGTTTCCAGGTCACTACTTCGATCTCAGGGACAAGAGGCTGTATACCTTAAAGAACATCTCAATCTTGGGTGGGGAGAACCTGTACCCCTCCTTCACTCCAGGGTTCCTCTTCAGGAAGGACCCAGTTGCCACTCTCCTGCACACCCACTCGATAGGGATCATCTCACAATGAGCCGCCACAAACGCTGTGTCTGAGTGCTGCTTTACAAAGGCAGTCTTTATCCCTGACAAAATACAAAGCAGTGCCACGCAAGTTACATACTACAGCAGCAACATGCGCATTAGTCTGCACATTGCAGAGACATGCGCATTAGAGACACACTGCAGTGTGATGCGCATTAGAGACACACTGCAGTGTGATGCGCATTAGAGACACACTGCAGCGTGATGCGCATTAGAGACACACTGCAGCGTGATGCGCATTAGAGACACACTGCAGTGTGATGCGCATTAGAGGCACACTGCAGTGTGATGCCCATTAGAGACACACTGCAGTGTGATGCCCATTAGAGACACACTGCAGTGTGATGTGCAGGAGGGTTACTGTAGCACCAAGCAAAGGCTTCAGAAGCTCTGGGTGGAATCGATATCTTTGACCCAACAGGCATCATCTTTGCCTAATGAAGAGCCATCTGCTGGGTCACATGCAAGGCCTTCCCAGTTCCGCCAACATGATGAGGAGCACATGGTCTGCACTCACTCCTAAATTACTTCAGCGAGGAAGCCCAGCCTTAGTACAGCACTAACTCTACTACCAGCTTCAGAAGCCAGGCCAAACAGAAGACTACAAATTCACACTGCAGGATATGGCTAAGCGCCAGAGGAAGCGCCAAGCTGTGTTTCATGCGTTTTAAACACATCGCTAAAGCCCTGGGGACCTGCTTCACCAGAACAGCACCAATATGCAAGAGAGAGCCCAGCTTTCCCACAGCCCCATTAGCATGTCAATAGCGCTGAATGAGGATCTGTCTCTGAGGCTTTACTGACTGATGCCAAAAGCAGCTCTTGGGTTGGCCCAGTGCCCACTGGGTTCAGTGTTGGGTCTGAAAGCTTACCAGCATCCTGGAGCAGCCTGAACACACAGCTGGTGGTCCTGTTGGCAATAGCAGCCTTCCCCTCCATTTGGTCTTTGCGCACAGCATTTCCAGCGGTGATCTGGTCCTTGGACTGCACCAGCACGTGACCTGGCTGGTCCGAGAGCTCGTAGATCTCTTTAGTCTTCCCCTCGTTCAGTTTCTTACCAATCTTCAGGTCTTCACCATGAAACAATAGCAATTACCAGTGAGTCCATTGGGCGGGGCATGAAACAAAACGAAATACAGAACCAGAACTAAAAGCCAAAGAGGAGACTGTTCAACATTTCATGCACCAAATTACCGTATAAACTCTAATTAGCCTACGTGGTGAAATGTGCAAATTTTAAAGTGAAATTAAAATGTAAGAAGTATGTCCGTTTTACAAAGACGAATCAGTTTTATGTAACTTCTAATCCAAAACAAGTTATCTTACAAAGCATTAGTCGACTTTTGCCAAAATGTGTTATAAAAACGTGCGGAACGGATTTCCACCAAAACCTACGGCGTTTTTCAAACTGATAGTAATAACTGAAGCTATACCGTGAGCTATAACACGAGCATGCTACATGGCCAACTCCAATGCGTTTTTCAGTAGGAATGGCCTTTAGCAACATCCACCAGCACTCTTGCATTGCTACTAGCGCCGCGGATTGTATTTTGCTCATTACCCATGCGTTTCACTAGCTAGTTAACCAACTAGAAATATGAAGTATGAGAAATATAAATGAGAAATACAGATAAAGCAAATCCAAGTGGCGCCAACTTTCTTCCTGTCTTAGCAGATGACTACATGCACGCCACGACTCAGCCAACAATCTAAGCAAAAACGTAATGAACAAAGAAAATTAATAACTTAGTAAATCTTCATACCTGGTGCAGACGCCATTCCAGTTGAAGGTATGTGTTCCTGTAAAATATTTTTCGTAAGTTTCAGCAAATGTATTCGTCAAGGCAGATTTATAATCAAATGACTACCTCACCAGACTGAGAGAACAAACGCAGACAGCCACCGGAGAAATAATCTCGGAACTATTAGAGTTCAGCAGCACCCCAAGTGAGTTTGCTCAACTCAGTCGATTCGAACAAGGCCAATCAGAATGCTGTAGTCCAATCCACGTGGAGACCACGTTTATTTTAAAAGTGATGCAATTACACTGTAAAAGTAATTGACTAATATCCTAGCTAAAACCAAATTGCAACAAAAAATCTCTTTACAACAGTAAATTTCTCAGCGAATGGGTTAGCTCGCTAGATAAGCGGAAAAAGCTAATTGAAGACGCACATTGAGATCAAACCAAATCTACTTCTGAGGTAAATCCGTATTCAGTTGATGGCGTGTACGAGCACGTCATTGAAAATCGACTCTTAACTTAGGGAATCAACATTTGGCAATAAGCTAAGTACTTAAAATTACACAATAATGTCCACTCAAAACACACTTCAATGTAGGATACAACGAACGATTGCTGAAATCGTCCCCTACGTTACAGTTGGTCGAGCCATTCTCGCTTGTGTTGCTATGTCCGGAATCACGCACGTGTGTTGTACCATAGCTGTGTATCAGCTCTTTGCTACATGGTCATCAGTTTAACTTTGTAAGCATTTGGAAACTCCTATAGATTTGCCAGGTGAGGTGATCAGAAGTTGGAAATGGAGTTCGAGGAGTCGGGGATAGGAGAAGAATGCGGGGTGTTCGGGTGCGTGTCGGCCGGCGAGTGGCCAACTCAGTTGGAGGTTGCCCAAATTTTAACTTTGGGACTAGTGGCGCTTCAGCACAGGTAAGATATTTTCCTTTATGAAGCTGAACTCTGTTCCCATTACCTCTGACTATTTATAATCTGGACCAGCACAACTCTCTTTTACCTTGTCCTCCGACCAAATCAAAACAAACTCGTTTTTGAAGGAGCTCTGTGGATTAACATTACCGCGCGATATTGCAGTTAGTACCATGTTCATTAAGGTGTATCAATCAATATTTAAAAAATTACCGTTAACACGACAAAGTTAATACTGTGAAGTCAGTTTTAACGTTTAGCTGGACAGCCAACAACCTTTACATTGCAGGTCAGCTCGATACTTCACTGAATGGCGTATTGTTCCGCAGCAAAGACAACGCAGTGGTTTCTGATACGTTGTCTCATTTACAGGATTAGATAAGTGAAAACTTTATCTCTAGGGAGCTGCAGGCACCATGGTTCACAAATTCCCATTTTACTTTGTGTCCTTCAAGAAGTCTCATCTCCTCAAACATTCTCATTCTGCGATAACACGCGCATTTCTCAAAGAATTTTGACTCGGGGAAGGGAGAGGAGTTGCAGGGCCCCCATTTGACCCCCCCCCCACCCCCCCCCCCCTCACTATTGTGTTCACAGGTCTCAGTTTAGTGCTGGTAATTCCGTGTTGTGAATAAAATGTTATATTTCAGAACGAACTGTGCTGATAATTTGCCTTTGTCCCTCAGGGCCGACGGCTTTATCACGGTATTATGTTAGTGGAATTGCAGCATGTTTTTCTGCATTATTGGACCCCCCACTTCTCAAATTATTCTGCCACCTCTGGGTATTACTTGCCTGTTTCTGTGCCTGCGGGCCAGGAGGATCTGTGGAATGCACAGAGTTTATCTGGACTATTGGAATGTATTGACCTGGTTCTTCTTTACCCTGGAAATGCACGGTTTCTGGTGCAGAACAGCTCACACTTGTATCTTCTTCGTCCTGTTTGTGTAAAACTCGTTTGGAGGGCACACTCCACTCTGAAACAAACAAAAATAATCCAGTTGAGAAAAAGGACAATTTATATTCATTTTTAAGTAATATTTCCCTTTGTGAACGGTGCATGGATGTTTTGACGCTGCAGGGAATGTCACGTGGACATTGCGATGCTGCAGGGATGTTGCATGGATATTGCGATGCTGCAGGGATGCTGCATGGATATTGCGATGCTGCAGGGATGTTGCATGGATATTGCGATGCTGCATGCTGCATGGATATTGCGATTCTGCAGGGATGTTGCATGGATATTGCGATGCTGCAGGGAATGTCACGTGGACATTGCGATGCTGCAGGGATGTTGCATAGATGTCTTTTTGCCCACTTGCAGAGTGTGTCCTGTGTGCTACAGGGCAGAGTCGGTGTCATCACTGTCCCATGCTGGATAGACAGTGACCTCAATTCTTTGGATTTCATTTCTTTAAACCTTCCAGGAGTGCAGCTGCTGCCTCACACACACACACACACACACACACACACACACACACACACACACACACTCACTCATTTTTCTGCTAGCTTCCCTCTCTCTCTCTCTCTTTCTCTCCCTCTCCCTCCCTAATTTCATTATGAGACTCATTCCGATGTCACCAGACCCAACCCCCATGAGCACGTGGGAAAAACCTGAATTGGAAACATTTGTCCCTTAAAATTAAGGTTAATTATGGAAGCCTTAATATGAAGGTTAATTATGGAGGCCTCAATATTAAGGTTAATTATGGAATCCTTTATATTAAGGTTAATTATGGAAACATCAATATTAAGGTTAGTTATGGAAGCCTTAATATTAAGGTTAATTAGAACGACCTTAACATTAAGGGTGATTGCAGACGTTTTAACAGTAAGGAAAATAATAGAAACTTGAACACTAAGATAGGGAAGAGTGATGTGGTGCTTTAATATCATCCGAGCTGCAGTTTCAGCCTTGGTGCACCTTTTCTCACACACCGTGGAGATCGTCCTTCAGACTTTTCAGATTAGTTAGTCCAGGTATGATTGCTGACCAGCTAACATGCTAACCAGTGTTGTTTGCTTTAAAAAGTCAAAATGATACTTGAGCCAGTGGTGATGGCTTTTGTCTCCATGTTGAAGTAGAACTGCACCCAGCGTGTAGTACAGCATAGTATTGTCTCCACTGCGTCTTTGTGACCTATCATGGCTGCTTGCCATTTCATGGCATGGGTTTGTGACAGTATGATCCATGGTAACTATGGTGTCATGGTATCAATGAGTAACCTTAATGCACTGCTGTAAATTAACTAAATAATCTGTCAAATCATTTGACAAACTGCGAGAGGCTTGGGTTTGGGCATATCGCCTGCCCCTGTGCTAAATTCTGCAGGATTAAGGTTTGGGCTTTTTGTGAAGGGCTGCGAGTACCTCCATCTGAAGCCTCTCTCTTCAGCCCTCTGCTCTCCTTTGTTCTCTCTGTGCCGGAGTCGCTGTTCTCTGTGGGAAACACACATTCTTCATACACAGGGTCTAGAGAAACTGCTAAAGAAAGCTGTAAATTGTAAACAGCTGGTTGCTGGAGCCCCTCTGGAGGTGAGCATTCACATTATGAAGTATTTGTTACCATCAGGCCCACAATAGGATTACCTGGCTCTCAGTTACCTGTACAGGTGTGGGCAGTACATTCAAATTAACATTCATTATTTGGAAGATATTGTCTTATTCAGACCGACCTGCTAATAGGATTGTTTGGTAAAAGAGCGGTAATACCTTGTCATAAACAGTACGTATCCTTACTATGGGTTGTAGGGACTACCTCTCTTACCTGTGCAGGTGTGGGCTGTTGGATGTGGCTTGGTTACCTGTGCAGGTGATAGGTGTGGATCGCTGTTCTGGCTCCCCCTTTGGCAGGTGAGTGGGTGGAGCTTGCGCCATTGTGCCTTTGCTCATAATGGCATCCACCTCCCTGTAGAAGCTGGGGGTGGGGTGGGCGTGGCTGGGCGGGGTCCTCTGCAGCGAGCGGGAAATGTATTTGAGGTTCTTGTACTTGGTGCGGCACTGCTTCCAGTCGCGCTCCACGCCCAGCCGCCGCAGACGCAGCGAGATGTGCTGGAAGACGTCTCTGTTCCGCGCCGCGCTCTCCAGCCGCTGCCGCACAGGCTCCTCCCCCCAGATGGCGATCAGCGCTCGTACCTCCTCGTCCTGCCAGTTCCTCCCCATGTCTGCCCCGCCCCCCGGGCGCCAGTCAGAGTTTCCATCCAGAGGGGTGGTGTCACCTGTAGCAAGAAAAAATGAGAAGCTCAGACTCAAAGCGCCCCACAGTAGCAACAGCCAATCAAACGCCAGCCTGTAATGAGAGTGCTCAGTCACACACTAGTCTGTAACAGGAGTGCCCAATCACATGCCAGCACACTGTTGAATTCTCTGTTCTCGCCACAAACTGCACAGTGTTCACAGGTAGCTTTATGTGGACCAGTCCTACCCTGGTTCATGGGCGTGGCCTGGTCTCTCTCAGGTCCTCTCCAGGTGCTCCCCAGGTCCCTGCCCTGCTCGATGGCATCCACCTGGCTGTAGAACCTCATGTGCTTGGCGTCTGAGTTGGGGGTGGCGTGTGAGTTGCGGGCACTCTTGTAGTCGTAGCGGAGGTTCTTGTACTTGGTGCGGCACTGTTTCCAGCTGCGCTCCACACCCAGCTGCTGCAGCTGCCGTGACATCTCCAGGAAGATGCTCTTATTACGCGCTGCACCGCGAAGCTCCTCCCGCCTCTCCGCCCAGGTGTGTAGCAGCGCCTGAACCTCTGCGTTCGTCCAGTGCTTCCCCAGCTCCGCCTCCGTCTGCTCTGCCTCCTTACCTGGGGAACAGGTGTCAATCAGCCTCTCCTTTCACATCTCACTGCAGATTTCAATTTCAGGGCACCATAATGTTTGGGACAAATGGCTTCACCTGTGGATTTGTCAGGTGTTTCCTGTTGCTTCCTTAGAGCACGTATTGGAGAGCTTTCAGTATGTCATCTTGTTTCAAGGCTTTGGAGTCTGTTATCGTTGTTTGTCAACATGAGGCCTACAGTTGTGTTAATGAATTTCAAGGAAGCCATTGAGAGGCTGAGAAATAAGGCAAAAAACAGTCAGATGTTAAGCCAAACCTTAGGCATACCAAAACCAACTGTGTGAATCATCAATAAGAAGAAAGAGCGCTGTTCAGCTCAGTAATCACAAAAGGGCCTGGCAGGCCAATAAAGACCTCTACAGTTGACCTCTACAGTTGATGACTGAAAGAATTCTCACCATGAAGGCAAACACCTGTCTGACAGGTCAGAAGAACTCTTCAGGAGCCAGGGGTGGATGTGTCAGAGGTTAGTGTCCACAGAAAACTTCATGAACAGAACTACAGAGGCTACACTGCAAGATGCAAACCACTAGTTAGCTGCAAAAATAAGATACTCAGGTTACAGTTTGCTAAAAAGTACTTAAAAGAGCCTGCAGAGTTCTGGAAAAGGTCTTGTGGACAGATGAGACCAAGATTCACTTCACTTTATGGCAAGAGCAAAGTGTGGAGACTTAATGGGAACTGCCCAAGATCCAAAGCACCCCCTCATCTGTGAAATGTGGGGGTGTTATGGTTTGGGCATGTATGGCTACCTGAGGTACTGGCACATTTGTCTTCATTGATGATACCATTGGCAATAGCAGCAGCATAATTACAAGTTCAAGCAAATGGCCCCAAACTCATTAGACAGTGCTTCATTCTACAATAAGACTGTGATCCCAGATACTGGTAAAGCAACAGGGGAGTTTTTCAAAGCCAAAAATGGGAACATCCTTGACTGGCCATGTCAGTCACCAGATCTGAATCCAGTTGAACTTGTGTTTCATACGCTGAAGAGAACTTACTGCAACTAGCCCCCGAAATAAGCAGGAGCAGAATATGGCTGCAGTACAGGCCTGGCTGACCAGGGGAGATACTCAGCAGAGGTGTCTATGGGTCACGGACTTCAAGCAGTCATTGCTTGCAAAGGATATGCGACAAAGTACTAAACATGACTACTTTCATTTACAAAATATTAATATGTTCCAGATGTTATGGTACCCTTAAATAGAGGGCTATTTATAGAAAAGTGCTGTAATTTCTACATGGTGAAATTAAATGAAAAAAATAAAAGCTGAGAATGTGCAGTTTAACCACACGTGAGTTTGATTACAGATCTAAAATTGTGCCGTACAGAGCCAAGTCAAGAAATATGTATTTGTCCAAAGCATTATGGAGGGCACTGTTTGTGAAAAGGAGTGAGTGAGAAAAGAGGAGTTGAATAGTTGGAGTAGAAAAGAGTTGGAGTAGAGAGAGTTGTGTGTGTGTGAGGGAGTGTGTGTACATTACCTGGCCTGACTGTGGCTGTAAAATAACGACTCTCTTCCTGCCTGGTCCTGCTAGGCTCCTCCCCTTCCTGTGGCTGCGGCCCAGGTGCACCCCCAGGTGTGTCTGCAGGAGCCAGAGTGGAGGCCAGGTCCTGGTAATAGGCCATGGCCCAGCAGTGATGCTGCTCCACAGAGGGGCTGACTGCCCTGCTATGCACAGCACCTCCTTACGCTGCTGCTCCTCCTCCTCACGCTGCTGCACCTCCTTACGCTGCTGTACCTCCTTATGCTGCTGCACCTCCTCACGTCACTGTACCTCGTCACACTGCTGAAACTCCTTACGCTGCTGAATCTCCTTACACTGCTGAACCTCCTTACGCTGCTGCACCTCCTTACGCTGTTGTACCTCCTCGTTAGCTGCTGAATCTCCTCCTCACGCTGCTGCTCCTCTTAACACTGCTGCACCTCCTCACATCGCTGTATCTCCTTATGCTGCTGCACCTCCTTCTTACACTGTGCACCTCCTTACGCTGTTGCACCTCCTTACACTGTGCACCTCCTCATGCTGCCGCACCTCCTCTTCACGCTGCTACTCCTCCTCGCGTCGCTGTACCTCCTTATGCTGCTGCACCTCCTCCTTACACTATGCAACTTCTCACGCTGCTGCACCTCCTCTTCATGCTGTGGCACCTTTAGCTCATGCTCTGACCACAAGCCCTGCAATGCTGCACCTCCTCTCTCTACAGACTGCTTCTGCCTCCATTTTCCCCTGACCTGGAAATGCTTCCTAGCCCCTCCTCCTTCTACCCAGTTCCCTAGGCAACCAAACGGCTGGGTAGGCAGCAACCAGTTGGGAGGAAGATACAGCCTTGCTATTGGCTGAGGCAGGGTGGGGGGCTGACTGAGAGCGGGGGAGGGGCTGTGTGCCTGACTGTTCTCCAAATAAGGCAGCTCACAGGGACAAAGCGCTCCCTGCTGTTTCCCTGGGAACCATCACCAAACCGGTTGTGGCTGGCTGCAGGCTGAGTATCTCTAAACCGGTTTACTGAAGCTTATTTCCCAGCTGTGTTTGTGTGTGTGTTCAGACTTGTGATTATGATCACGTTTAATAGGAGCTATGACATCTATTTGATGAAAAGCCGTAGGAATTGCACTGATCAGGAAAAGCAGCTCACTGCATTAAGCTCATGAGTGCCTCTAATGACTGACAGGTCACAGGCCCACAATTTCAGACCATAAAATCCTGCAGTGTTTTCTCCGGAATGCTAAACACAATGGACAAGTAGATAAACAAAATAACTGTCAGAAGCAGGCAGTACAACTTGCCCTGCGATGTGAAGAATAAGAATCAGTCAGATTTCTGGGAAGGGGCAGTACGAATTGCAGCTTAGTATGCCAGCGTGACACATTTCATTTGAATGCGGACAACCACTGGAAGCCAGTGTTTAAAAGTGTCATTATGTGATTTTGGGAGGTTGACGACCAGGTGGACAGCAGCATTCTGGAATGTTATGTTGATGATCCCTCTCATTATCCCATCCACACACTGGAACAGAGCATAAACAGAAACCAGACCATGGGGCCCATCCACACACAGGAACAGAGCCTAAACAGATACCAGACCATGGGGTCCATCCACACACTGGAACAGAGCCTACCAACCAGTAACTGAGCCTTAACAGACCATGGGGCCCATCTACACACTGGGGTGGGGCCCATCCACACACTGGAAGAGAGCCTTACAGAGCGGTCCATCCACACACTGGAGCAGAGACTTAATAGATACCAGACCATGGGGCCCATCCACACAGAAACCAGACCATGGGGTCCATCCACAACTGAGAACCTTAATGGATACCAACCATGGGGTCCATACCTGGAACAGTGCCTTAACAGACCATGGGGTCCATCTACCTGGAACAAAACCTACAGAAACCAGACATGGGGCCCATCCACACACAGGAAACCTAAACAGATACCAGACCATGGGGTCCATCCACACACACAAGGCTTAACATACCAGACCATGGGGCCCATCCACAGATACAGACTGGGGCCCATCTACACACTGGAACAGAACCTTAACAGATACCAAACCATGGGGCCCATCCACACACTGGAAGAGAGCCTTAATAGATACCAGACCATGGGGTCCATCCACACACTGGAGCAGAGACTTAATAGATACCAGACCATGGGGCCCATCCACACACTGGAACAGCGCCTTAACAGAAACCAGACCATGGGGTCCATCCACACACTGGAGCAGAACCTTAATGGATACCAGACCATGGGGTCCATCCACACACTGGAACAGTGCCTTAACAGATACCAGACCATGGGGTCCATCTACAGACTGGAACAAAACCTTAACAGATACCAGACCATGGGGCCCATCCACACACTGGAACAGAACCTTAACAGATATGAGAGAGCAGGGCTCATCCACACACTGGAACACATCCTTAACAGATACCAGACGATGGGGCCCATCCACACACTGGAACAGAGCCTTAACAGATACCAGACTGTGGGGCCCGTCCAAACACTGGAACAGAGCCTTAACAGATACCAGAGAGCAGGGCCCATCCACACACTGAACAGAGTTTTAACAGCCCTTTAATATCCATTTTAATATTTTTGTTCATCAGGGGTCAAGAAAGTGCTGGGATTGTCACAAGTAATGGGGCATCTCCACCAACATACACCACTCTAAAGGTAACGACATACTCCATTTTAACAACAGGTACCATGACCAACAGCATAAATCAGCATATATCTGCATATCAGTCTAATCACATACACTACTATAACAGTATATATCAGTATAATCACATACACCACTCTAACAGTATATATCAGTCTAATCACATACACCACTAGCAGCATATATCAGTCTAATCACATACACCACTCTAACAGTATATACCAGTATAATCACATACACCACTCACACCTATACTGTTGTTTATTTGGTTGCTGTGTGTGTGTGTTGCAGAGGATGGGGCTGGTGAACAGTGCTTTGTGTGTGTGTGTGTGTGTGTGTGTTGCAGGGGATGGGGCTGGTGAACAGTGCTTTGTGTGTGTGTGTGTGTTGCAGGGGATGGGGCTGGTGAACAGTGCTTTGTGTGTGTGTGTGTGTGTTGCAGGGGATGGGGCTGGTGAACAGTGTGCTGTGTGTGTGTGTGTGTGTTGCAGGGGATGGGGCTGGTGAACAGTGCTTTGTGTGTGTGTGTTGCAGGGGATGGGGCTGGTGAACAGTGCTTTGTGTGTGTGTGTGTGTTGCAGGGGATGGGGCTGGTGAACAGTGCTTTGTGTGTGTGTGTGTTGCAGGGGATGGGACTGGTGAACAGTGCTTTGTGTGTGTGTGTGTGTGTTGCAGGGGATGGGGCTGGTGAACAGTGCTTTGTGTGTGTGTGTGTGTGTTGCAGGGGATGGGGCTGGTGAACAGTGCTTTGTGTGTGTGTGTGTGTGTGTGTGTGTGTGTTGCAGGGGATGGGGCTGGTGAACAGTGCTTTGTGTGTGTGTGTGTGTGTGTTGCAGGGGATGGGGCTGGTGAACAGTGCTTTGTGTGTGTGTGTGTGTGTGTGTTGCAGGGGATGGGGCTGGTGAACAGTGCTTTGTGTGTGTGTTGCAGGGGATGGGGCTGGTGAACAGTGCTTTGTGTGTGTGTGTGTGTGTGTCTTGCAGGGGATGGGGCTGGTGAACAGTGCTTTTTGTGTGTGTGTGTGTGTTGCAGGGGATGGGGCTGGTGAACAGTGCTTTGTGTGTGTGTGTGTTGCAGGGGATGGGACTGGTGAACAGTGCTTTGTGTGTGTGTGTGTGTGTGTGTGTGTTGCAGGGGATGGGACTGGTGAACAGTGCTTTGTGTGTGTGTGTGTTGTGTGTTGCAGGGGGTGGGACTGGTGAACATTGCTTTGTGTTTGTGTGTGTTGCAGGGGATGGGACTGGTGAACAGTGCTTTGTGTGTGTGTGTGTGTGTGTGTGTTGCAGGGGGTGGGACTGGTGAACAGTGCTTTGTGTGTGTGTGTGTGTGTGTGTTGCAGGGGGTGGGACTGGTGAACATTGCTTTGTGTGTGTGTGTGTTGCAGGGGATGGGACTGGTGAACAGTGCTTTCCAGCCAGAAGACTTGTTGAAATTGCGTCATGGGAATCTGGGAATCGGCCACACGCGCTACTCCACCACTGGAATATCAGAGCTGCAGAACTGCCAGCCCTTTGTGGTGGACACGCTGCACGGGAAAATAGCTGTAGCTCATAATGGAGAGCTGGTGAACGCAGCCAGTCTGCGCAAAAAGGCAAGTCTGAGCCTAAAGCAGTCACAGTGTGCACCAGTCTGAGCCTAAAGTAGTCACAGTCAGTGTGCACCAGTCTGAGCCTAAAGCAGTCACAGTGTGCACCAGTCTGAGCCTAAAGCAGTCACAGTGTGCACCAGTCTGAGCCTAAAGCAGTCACAGTGTGCACCAGTCTGAGCCTAAAGTAGTCACAGTCAGTGTGCACCAGTCTGGGTCTAAATCAGTCACAGTGTGCACCAGTCTGAGACTAAAGTAGTCACAGTCAGTGTGCACCAGTCTGAGCCTAAAGCAGTCACAGTGTGCACCAGTCTGAGCCTAAAGCAGTCACAGTGTGCACCAGTCTGAGCCTAAAGTAGTCACAGTCAGTGTGCACCAGTCTGAGCCTAAAGCAGTCACAGTGTGCACCAGTCTGAGCCTAAAGCAGTCACAGTGTGCACCAGTCTGAGCCTAAATCAGTCCCAGTGTGCGCCAGTCTGGGCCTACATCAGTCACAGTCCGTGTGCACCAATCTGGGCCTAAAGCAGTCAGTGTGCACCCGTCTGAGCCTAAATCAGTCACAGTGTGCACCCGTCTGGGCCTAAATCAGTCCCAGTGTGCACCAGTCTGGGTCTAAATCAGTCACAGTGTGCACCAGTCTGGGTATAAAGCAGTCACAGTGTGCACCAGTCTGGGCCTAAAGCAGTCACAGTGTGCACCAGTCTGGGTCTAAAGCAGTCACAGTCCATGTGCACTAGTCTGGGCCTAAATCAGTCACAGTGTGCACCAGGCTGGGCCTGCCACAGTGTGCACCAATCTGGGCCTAAAGCAGTCAGTGTGCACCAGTCTGAGCCTAAATCAGTCACAGTGTGCACCCGTCTGGGCCTAAATCAGTCCCAGTGTGCACCAGTCTGGGCCTAAATCAGTCACAGTCCATGTGCACCAGTCTGGGCCTAAAGAAGTCACAGTCAGTGTGTACCAGTCTGGGTCTAAATCAGTCACAGTGTGCACCAGTCTGGGCCTAAAGCAGTCACAGTGTGCACCAGTCTGGGCCTAAATCAGTCACAGTCCATGTGCACCAGTCTGGGCCTAAATCAGTCACAGTCCATGTGCACCAGTCTGGGCCTAAAGAAGTCACAGTCCATGTGTACCAGTCTGGGTATAAAGCAGTCACAGTGTGCACCAGTTTGGGCCTAAAGCAGTCACAGTGTGCGCCAGTCTGGGTCTAAAGCAGTCACAGTCAGTGTGTACCAGTCTGGGTCTAAAGCAGTCACAGTCCATGTGCACTAGTCTGGGCCTAAATCAGTCACAGTGTGCACCAGGCTGGGCCTAAAGCAGCCACAGTGTGCACCAGTCTGGGTCTAAAGCAGTCAGTGTGCACCAGTCTGGGTCTAAAGCAATCAGAGTGTGCACCAGTCTGGATCTAAATCAGTCACAGTGTGCACCAGTCTGGGCCTAAAGCAGTCACAGTGTGCACCAGTCTGGGCCTAAATCAGTCACAGTCCATGTGCACCAGTCTGGGCCTAAAGAAGTCACAGTCAGTGTGTACCAGTCTGGGTCTAAATCAGTCACAGTGTGCACCAGTCTGGGCCTAAAGCAGTCACAGTGTGCACCAGTCTGGGCCTAAATCAGTCACAGTCCATGTGCACCAGTCTGGGCCTAAATCAGTCACAGTCCATGTGCACCAGTCTGGGCCTAAAGAAGTCACAGTCCATGTGTACCAGTCTGGGTATAAAGCAGTCACAGTGTGCACCAGTTTGGGCCTAAAGCAGTCACAGTGTGCACCAGTCTGGGTCTAAAGCAGTCACAGTCAGTGTGTACCAGTCTGGGCCTAAAGCAGTCACTGTCCATGTACACCAGTCTGGGCCTAAATCAGTCACAGTCAGTGTGCACCAGTCTGGGCCTAAAGCGGTCACGGTCAGTGTGTACCAGTCTGGGTATAAATCAGTCACAGTCAGTGTGTACCAGTCTGGGTCTAAATCAGTCACAGTCAGTGTGCACCAGTCTGGGCCTAAAGCGGTCACGGTCAGTGTGTACCAGTCTGGGTCTAAATCAGTCACAGTCAGTGTGTACCAGTCTGGGTCTAAATCAGTCACAGTCAGTGTGTACCAGTCTGGGCCTAAAGAGGTCACAGTCACAGTGTGCACCAGTCTGGGTCTAAATCAGTCACAGTCAGTGTGTACCAGTCTGGGCCTAAAGAAGTCACAGTCAGTGTGTACCAGTCTGGGTCTAAATCAGTCACAGTGTGCACCAGTCTGGGCCTAAAGCAGTCACAGTGTGCACCAGTCTGGGCCTAAATCAGTCACAGTCCATGTGCACCAGTCTGGGCCTAAATCAGTCACAGTCCATGTGCACCAGTCTGGGCCTAAAGAAGTCACAGTCCATGTGTACCAGTCTGGGTATAAAGCAGTCACAGTGTGCACCAGTTTGGGCCTAAAGCAGTCACAGTGTGCACCAGTCTGGGTCTAAAGCAGTCACAGTCAGTGTGTACCAGTCTGGGCCTAAAGCAGTCACTGTCCATGTACACCAGTCTGGGCCTAAATCAGTCACAGTCCATGTGCACCAGTCTGGGCCTAAAGAAGTCACAGTCCATGTGTACCAGTCTGGGTATAAAGCAGTCACAGTGTGCACCAGTTTGGGCCTAAATCAGTCACAGTCCATGTGCACCAGTCTGGGTCTAAAGAAGTCACAGTCCATGTGTACCAGTCTGGGTATAAAGCAGTCACAGTGTGCACCAGTTTGGGCCTAAAGCAGTCACAGTGTGCACCAGTCTGGGTCTAAAGCAGTCACAGTCAGTGTGTACCAGTCTGGGCCTAAAGCAGTCACTGTCCATGTACACCAGTCTGGGCCTAAATCAGTCACAGTCAGTGTGCACCAGTCTGGGCCTAAAGCGGTCACGGTCAGTGTGTACCAGTCTGGGTCTAAATCAGTCACAGTCAGTGTGTACCAGTCTGGGTCTAAATCAGTCACAGTCAGTGTGCACCAGTCTGGGCCTAAAGCGATCACGGTCAGTGTGTACCAGTCTGGGTCTAAATCAGTCACAGTCAGTGTGTACCAGTCTGGGTCTAAATCAGTCACAGTCAGTGTGTACCAGTCTGGGCCTAAAGCGGTCACAGTCACAGTGTGCACCAGTCTGGGTCTAAATCAGTCACAGTCAGTGTGTACCAGTCTGGGCCTAAAGCGGTCACAGTCACAGTGTGCACCAGTCTGGGTCTAAATCAGTCACAGTCAGTGTGTACCAGTCTGGGCCTAAAGCGGTAACAGTCAGTGTGTACCAGTCTGGGCCTAAATCAGTCACAGTCAGTGTGTACCAGTCTGGGCCTAAAGCAGTCACAGTCAGTGTGTACCAGTCTGGGCCTAAAGCGGTCACAGTCAGTGTGTGTACCAGTCTGGTGTGTGTGTTTACTGTTGCTTTGTGCAGGTAATGCGTCATGGCGTTGGGCTCTCCACCAGCTCAGACAGTGAGCTCATCACTCAGCTGCTTGCCCTGACTCCGCCCATGGAAGAGAAGGACACTCCTGATTGGGTGGCCCGGTCAGTTACAGTTCATCCTAGGCCATAGCGACACACATTTACACCTGTCTGTCCACAACAGGTTCTTTGCTTTCACCTCCTGCATGACCATTGTCAGAGTCATCCACTTCCTCTGCTCTGAGCCCTGCGCTCAATGCTTTGTGAAAGGGTGTTTTTGATCTCATTTCCATGGTACTGCTGATATTAAATATGATGCCAGATAAGGTCACACAGCAATCATTGGCTTTGTTTCTCCCTGCTGTGCCCTGTTCTGTTTCTGCAGAATAAAGAACCTGATGTCTGAGACCCCCACCTCCTACTCTCTGTTGGTGATGTACACTGACGTTATTTACGCTGTGCGTGACCCGTACGGAAACCGCCCGCTCAGCATCGGCTGCCTCGTCCCCATATCCAAACTGCACACTGCAGGTGCCCACGCTGCACCGCACACCTCCGGCACCTCCATGAGTGGGCAGGAGTGGGCGGAGTTCGGGTGGAGTTAGCGTGGGTTTGGGTGGAGTTCGGGTGGGGTTAGAGTGGGGTTGGGTGGAGTTCGGGCAGAGTTAGAGTGGGTTTGGGTGGAGTAAGGGCAGTTAGCGTGGAGTTAGTGGTGGGTTTGGGTGGAGTAAAGGAAGAGTTAGCGTGGAGTTGGGTGGAGTTAGTAGTGGGTTTGGGTGGAGTAAGGGCAGAGTTAGCATGGAGTTGGGTGGGGTTAGCGTGGGTTTGGGTGGAGTAAGGGCAGAGTTAGTCTGGAGTTGGGTGGAGTTAGTGGTGGGTTAGGGTGGGGTTAGCGTGGGTTTTGGTGGGATTGGGTTAGACTAGGCCAGCTAACCGTTCTGTGTTGTAGGTGCGGGAGATGGAGACACTGAGGGCTGGGTGGTGTCTTCCGAGTCCTGCAGCTTCCAGTCTATCGGAGCACGGTGAGATCACGTTTCCTTGGCAACCTTTTCTACTACCACAGTAACCAGCTTGTGTCCTGGCTGTACCATAGGGTTATTCCCTAATGCTAACATGATTTTATGAATCTTTAATAATATATATACACACACAAATATTTAATATTTTGAGTATCTCCTGTTTAATCATTTACGATCCCTCCGCTCATCCCCCGAGTGTCCCGTGTGATGGGCCCAGTGCATTGTGGGAAGTGAGCCGTGTGTGTCCTGGCTGCAGGTATTACCGGGAGGTGGAGCCGGGAGAGATCGTGCAGATCTCAAAGCACGGAGTGAAGACCCTCAGCGTGGTGCCCAGGCCAGAGGGGGACCTCCCTGCTTTCTGCATTTTTGAATACGTTTACTTTGCAAGACCTGACTCCATATTCGAAGGCAAGGTTTTCGTTTTCCTTTCTTTCTGAAGGTGTGCATTTAAAAACACCCAGTCCAGGCTCTCACACCTGGACTAACCCTAACCCCAAACCCACACCCAACCCCAACCCCACCCCGACCTCTTTTGCCCTCAGCATGCGCAGTAGAGGCTGTTTCCTGTTACTTCCCCGGCTTCACCGCCTAGCCCCTCTGCCCCTCCTGTTCCTGCAGTATGTACACTCTGCCATCAGGACAGCAGAATTGCTCTCCATCTTGGTATGCAGATTGAAGATTCGCCTCTTCAGACTGTATCTGAGTGCCTATCTCCCTCCCACCCCCCCATGCCTCGCTCTGCTCCGCTCCGCTAACCTGTGATTCCGTACATCAGTGTGGTTGTGTTCCTCAGTGGCGCCCCCTGCTGTTGCAGGTCAGATGGTGTACTCAGTCAGGCAGCGCTGCGGACGCCAGCTAGCCATTGAGGCCCCCACAGACGCGGACGTAGTCAGCACCGTGCCTGAGTCGGCGACACCTGCTGCCCTGGGATATGCACAACAGGTAAGCCGCAGGTGACAGGTCAACTTGCCTACACTGCACTAAAGGCAGATATCCAATCGGAGCTTCTCTCTCACTGCGCAAGAGGCAGACATCCAATTGGAGCTTCCCTCACTGCGCAAAAGGCAGATGTCCAATGGGAGCTTCTCTCTCACTGTGCAAAAGGCAGCTGTCCAATGGGAGCTGCTCTGTGTCTCCTGTAGGCAGGGCTGCCCTACGTGGAAGTGCTGTGTAAGAATCGCTACGTTGGAAGAACGTTTATTCAACCCAACACCCGTCTGAGGCAGCTGGGCGTGGCAAAGAAGTTTGGAGCTCTGACTGACAACTTTGCCGGCAAACGAGTAGTTCTCATCGATGACTCCATAGTGAGAGGGAACACAATATCACCCATCATCAAGCTGCTGAAGGAAGCGGGAGCAACTGAGGTGAGGCATTCTGGGGGGGGGGGGGGGGGGGGGGAAACTTTATGAAAACAAAGCGTCTCTTTGTGGGACCCCTGGATGTGTCCTTGCCTCACTTACTGGGGCATGTGCATTTTTCTTCATTCTTAAATATTCTTTGTAATGAAACAGGAATTGTATTTCCATAAATGGCATCCTGCAGGTCCACATTCGTGTAGCCTCTCCACCCATCCGGTTCCCCTGCTACATGGGCATCAACATCCCAACCAAAGAAGAGCTGATCGCCAACAAGCCCGAGTTCCAGGACATCGCCGGCTACATTGGTGAGTGTTACTATAATGTAGACATTACCGGCTATATTGGTTTTATCATGATATGCCCTCTACATACATCACTTTTGCACAGCAGATGGCACACTGTGTACAGTGTAATTTCAGTAGTGTATTGAGTAGTGAGCAGTATGCTGGGTAGTGTAGTTTCAGTAGTGTATTGAGTAGTGAGCAGTATGCTGGGTAGTGTAGTTTCAGTAGTGTATTGAGTAGTGAGCACTGTGCTGGGTAGTGTAGTTTCAGTGGTGTATTGAGTAGTGAGTAGTATGCTGGGTGGTAGTGTAATTTCAGTAGTGTATTGAGTAGTGAGCACTGTGCTGGATAGTGTAATTTCAGTAGTGTATTGAGTAGTGAGCAGTATGCTGGGTAGTGTAGTTTCAGTAGTGTATTGAGTAGTGAGCAGTATGCTGGGTGGTAGTGTAATTTCAGTAGTGTACTGAGTAGTGAGCACTGTGCTGGGTAGTGTAATTTCAGTAGTGTATTGAGTAGTGAGCAGTGTGCTGGGTAGTGTAATTTCAGTAGTGTATTGAGTAGTGAGCAGTGTGCTGGGTAGTGTAATTTCAGTAGTGTATTGAGTAGTGAGCAGTGTGCTGGGTAGTGTAATTTCAGTAGTGTATTGAGTAGTGAGCAGTGTGCTGGGTAGTGTAATTTCAGTAGTGTGTATAATGTACACTTCCTGTGCGCAGGTGCCTCCAGTGTGCGTTACCTGTCAGTAGAGGGGCTGGTGGCGGCAGTTCAGGGAGGAATTCTGACGGAAAAGGATCAGAGGATCGACTCCAACCGCAAACCCAGCTGGAAAGTGGGGCACTGCACTGCCTGTCTAACCGGCAAATACCCTGTAGAGCTGGAGTGGTGATGACTGTATGCACAAACACACACTCACATTCACACAAACACAAACTCTCACACAAACACACACTCACATTCACGCAAACACAAACTCTCACACACAAACACACACTCACATTCACACAAACTCTCACACACAAACACACACTCACACAAACACACAATACTCTGTAGAGCTGGAGTGGTGATGACTGTATGCACAAACACACACACACGCACTCACATTCTCACACACACACACAAACACACGCACACACAATACCCTGTAGAGCTGGAATGGTGATGACTGTATGGGGGGTTCTGTATGCATTTCAGTTATGGGATATGTATGCGACTGATGTGAATTTTATAAATTAAAGACAGACCTGTCTATAAAAAAAATGTCCTTCTGTTGACTCTCAGCTGGTTTCTAAAGTATTTAAAGGTTTCACTGAGCTGGTTTCTAATTTAAATGGGTTTCACTGAACTGGTTTCTAATTTAAAGGGGTGTCACTGACCTGGTTTCTAATTTAAATGGGTTTCACTGAGCTGGTTTCTAATTTAAATGGGTTTCACTGAACTGGTTTCTAATTTAAAGGGGTGTCACTGAGCTGGTTTCTAATTTAAATGGGTTTCACTGAACTGGTTTCTAATTTAAAGGGGTGTCACTGAGCTGGTTTCTAATTTAAAGGGGTTTCACTGAGCTGGTTTCTAATTTAAATGGGTTTCACTGAACTGTTTTCTAATTTGAAGGTGTTTCAATGAACTGGTTTCTAATTTAAAGGAGTTTCGCTGAGCTGCTGCCCAATGCTCAGAGGTGGTGAAGTGATGACTGGACAGGTCTGATTAGAGTGTACAGTGTGTGAGAGTAAGCTAGTGTAGTGTGTGACAGTAAGAGTGTATAGTGGGAGAGTACGCTAGTGTAGTGTGTGACAAGAAGAGTATATAGTGTGAGTACGCTATTGTAGTGTGTGACAGTACGAGTGTATAGTGTGACAGTAAGCTAGTGTATAGTGTGTGGTAGTAAGCTAGTGTATAGTGTGTGAGTACACTAGTGTACAGTGTGTGAGAGTAAGAGTGCATAGTGTGAGAGTAAGCTAGTGTACAGTGTGACAGCAAGCTAAACACATGAAATATTCCCAAGTACTGTTCATATTGAAAAATTGCATTTTTTATTATAAATAAAAAGTATTCACACACATTTCTGACCTAGACAGACATTTTGTTTCATAACAAGTAATGAGTGAAAAAGTCAGTGAGGAGATCATGACTGATACTGATAAATTATACGCGCTGTAGAAATTTCAATATCATAATACCGGAAGGAAATGACACAACCCTTCCAGAGACCTGTGGTCACAGGTAAAGAATGTAAGAGCTCAGTGCAGTGGGGTGTGATGGGGCAGGATGTGAGCGCTCAGTGCAGTGGGGTGTGATGGGGCAGGATGTGAGCACTCAGTGCAGTGGGGTGTGATGGGGCAGGATGTGAGCACTCAGTGCAGTGGGGTGTGATGGGGCAGGATGTGAGCGCTCAGTGCAGTGGGGTGTGATGGGGCAGGATGTGAGCGCTCAGTGCAGTGGGGTGTGATGGGGCAGGATGTGAGCGCTCAGTGCAGTGGGGTGTGGACAGGATAGGATGTGAGAGCTCAGTGCAGTGGGGTGTGACAGGGCAGGATGTGAGCACTGAGTGGGGTGGGGTGTGGTGGGGCAGGATGTGAGCACTGAGTGGGGTGGGGTGTGGTGGGGCAGGATGTGAGCGCTCAGTGCAGTGGGGTGTGATGGGGCAGGATGTGAGCGGTCAGTGCGGTGGGGTGTGATGGGGCAGGATGCATCACAGATGAAGGTGAAGGTATGAGAGCTGTCCCCAGGCTGCAGTTAGATGCTGGATCTGAGCAGGAGAAACAGGCTCACTGTGGCAGACCGTACAGAAGCCGCCGTCGTGATGAACTGTAGGAGAGAGAGCCCTGGTTGTGAGCTGTAGAAATACTACAGTCCAGTCATTACTAAGGCCAGTCTGTGCAATCGCTCCCTTTGAGATAAAAACAGTGGCAGCTGATGTATTCGGGATCTCAACTGAAGAAACAGACACTAAATGACTGTTCAGATCAAGCAGGAGTACAGAGCAGCAAGAAGGGCAGTGAACTGCAGGTCAGACTGCGCTAGGTGACTGATACACACTGCAGGTTAGCCTGTGCTAGGTGACTGATACACACTGCATGTGAGCCTGCGCTAGGTGACTGATACACACTGCAGGTCAGACTGTGCTAGGTGACTGATACACACTGCAGGTCAGACTGTGCTAGGTGACTGATACACACTGCAGGTCAGACTGTGCTAGGTGACTGATACACACTGCAGGTTAGCCTGCGCTAGGTGACTGATATACACTGCATGTACACTGCACTGTGAGCCTGCGCTAGGTGACTGATACACACTGCAGGTTAGCCTGTGGTAGGTGACTGATACACACTGCAGGTCAGACTGTGCTAGGTGACTGATACACACTGCAGGTTAGCCTGCGCTAGGTGACTGATATACACTGCATGTGAGCCTGCGCTAGGTGACTGATATACACTGCAGGTTAGCCTGTGGTAGGTGACTGATACACACTGCAGGTTAGCCTGTGCTAGGTGACTGATACACACTGCAGGTCAGACTGTGCTAGGTGACTGATATACACTGCAGGTGAACCTGCGCTAGGTGACTGATATACACTGCATGTGAGCCTGCGCTAGGTGACTGATACACACTGCAGGTTAGCCTGCGCTAGGTGACTGATATACACTGCATGTTAGCCTGTGGTAGGTGACTGATACACACTGCAGGTCAGACTGCGCTAGGTGACTGATATACACCGCAGGTCAGACTGTGCTAGGTTTCTGATATACACTGCAGATCAGACTGTGCTAGGTTTCTGATACACAGGTTTATTCCTTTAAAATAAACATCTGTGCAGATGCACCATGCTAACTCTAATCATCTAGATTAATTTCCCTAAAAAACCAAATAGCTTGTGCACTGCATACAGCTTCTTTATGGGAACACAACACATATATAGAGGTGAATTCAAAAGTAATCAGACAATGACAGCGTCTCTGTACTCCGTCACATTGGAAATGAATGAGTGAATATGAGGGTAAAGTGTAGACTGTCGGCTTTAATTTGAGGGCATATTACGAGACTCATGTAGGACTTAAAGCACTTTTATAAAAATCCAGCTGTATAAAGAGACGCTATGTAAAACGCAGGTGTACAAGTCCCTCTGGATATGAGCATAAGCTAACGTACCAGTAATGTAGCATTAGCATTAGCATGTAGCATTAGGGCATTTAGAGATTACCTTGGGGAAAATCCTCTCTGCCAGTCCCTCAAGAAGATACTGGCTCTTACAGGTGACTTTCCTGTCAGAAAAGGCACTCATCTGTGATTCAGATTCTAAAAACCCAAATTCTATTTATTTAAGATGAAAATGAAAGAAAAAACTAACCCTGAAATTCAGGCAGACTGGTCCGGGTCTCACCCTTTTCTCTCTAGAGAAGGCAAAAATAAGCAGGTTGGTGAAACTAGCAGGCAGGTGAGGCCGTAGCAGTCAGGGTTTAGGGTTAGGGTTGGTAAGTGTTGAACAGACACTCACTGAGGCTGCTGGGTTAGGGTTGGTAAGTGTTGAACAGACACTCCCTGAGGCAGCTGGGTTAGGGTTAGTAAGTGTTGAACAGGCACTCACTGAGGCAGCTGGGTTAGGGTTGGTAAGTTTTGAACAGGCACTCACTGAGGCGGCTGGATTGGGGTGCAGCTGCCAGCTGAGTCCAGAGCACGGGTCCTTCCGGAAAGTCCCGCCCCACAGCCTGCTGGTCCCGGGGCTCCTACGCTGGGGCAGGACGGCTCCCTCAGGCCTGCTGGAGCCACAGCAGCCAGCCCAGCTTTGGCGCAGGTGTCGCACGGATCCTGGGGAGCAGGTGCACCCCTCCCGAAAGCGCTTGGGTTCCGGCCACGCGCTGGGCTCCAGGGCCCGGTCACGCTTTCGCACCCGCATCCAAATAGGAGACAGGGCGAGGGCAGCAAGCGAGGAGGAGGAGGAGGGCAGGGGAGAGGCGGGGCTGGGCAGCGGCAGGGCCACTTTGCGCTGGCACACTAATCTGTGGTACAGCTCCTCAAACTGCTGGTCGATTTGATGGCGCACGGCCTGGAACCCCGCGAAAGAGCGGCGCCGCTGAGCCAGCACACTGCAGGGCACAGGAGGCTGGGAGGGGCTACCGTCAGGGGGAGGCGGCCTCTGGGGCAAGGGGGCGGGGCGTGAGGGAGAGCCCCACTTCAGATGGGAAGGGTGGGGTGACCGCCGTTGGAAGAGGGGCAGTGTACGTTGGGTGGAGCCAGGGGAGATTCTGGGGGGCAGGGGCAGGGCCACAGGGAGTGGACTGTCCCCTGTGGAGTAGAGGCAGAGGGGAGAGGATGCAGTGCCCCCTACTGGGCTGGTGGGAGAGCTGAGGACTGTGTAAGTGTGAGAGAGGAGGGTGAGCCCCTCAGGGGAACTGCTGCTGTCCGTCACCAGGTTTGGATCCGCCCTCTGTCCCACCACTCCTTCATGGAGACCCCTCCTCCACGGCTCATGGGCAGATCCGGGGGTGGGGCTCTGTAGGTAGAGTTTTGGGGCGCTGCTCTGGGGGTGGGGTTTTGGGGCGCTGCTCTGGGGGTGGGGTTTTTGGGGCACTGCTGTGGGGTGGGTTTTGGGGTGGGGGAGTTTTTGGGCGCTGCTCTTTGGGGGTGCTGCTCTGGGGGTGGGTTTTTGGGTGCTGCTCTGGGGGTGGAGTTTTTGGGGCGCTGCTCTGGGGGGGGTGGGGTTTTGGAGCTTTGGGGTGGGGCAGCTATGGGGTGGGGTTTTGAGGCGCTGCTCTGGGGGTGGGGTTTTGGGGCGCTGCTCTGGGGGGGGGGTTTTGAGGGCTGCTCTGGGGTGGGGTTTTGGGGCGCTGCTCTGGGGGTGGGGTTTTGAGGCGCTGCTCTGGGGGTGGGGTTTTGGGGCACTGCTCTGGGGGTGGGGTTTTGAGGCGCTGCTCTGGGGGTGGGGTTTTGGGGCGCTGTTCTGGGGGTGGGGTTTTGGGCGCTGCTCTGGGGGTGGGTTTTGGGCCGCTGCTCTGGGGGTGGAGTTTTGGGCCGCTGCTCTGGGGGTGGAGTTTCGAGGTGCTGGAACGCCAGCCCCGTCTGCGATATCTGCGCATCACTGCGTTCGCTGCCTCGGTCACCTTCTGCCTGCGCCACGCCTCTCCCACCTGGCTGAGCATGCTGGGATACAGGTCCAGGAGCAAAGTACCCTGGCTGCTGAGCGTGCGCTCCAGCTCCTCATCCTGCTCCTCTGGCTGCGCTAGCTCCCCCTGCAGGCTGGAGTCACTCACTGCGCTGGACATCAGGTGAGAGCCATATGGACCAGACTCCCCTAAGCAGGAACACAGTGTTACCAACTGCAGTGCTGTCAATCCACCACACAATCACCAAAGAACCAATCAATCACAAACCATTAGCAGACAAAGGTAAAGGTACCTTCACACTTAAGATTATCAATAATAATAATAATCAAAGAAATAAAAATTTGTCTCAAGCAATCTGAATACCTACGTTCGCACTATAATGGTAACTATAAATTCAGCCAAAACGATAACTATAACTATGAATTTGTATCAATCTCACAGCAATATTTTTCATGCAGGCCAAACGATAAAGCACCTTCAGCCAATCAAAAGTGAGTTCTAAAGTGAGAAATCCTTCACCGCATCTTTCACAGACAGATTGATTCCATGACAGATGTCTCACCATCCCGTACACATTACTGCCATTGGCTCATGGGGAAGTGGGAGTGGTTCCTCAGCAGGGTGTATGACTCACCTAGCCACTCCCTTTTGCAGCAACTCATGCTCCCAAATTCCCCAACTGTGCCTACTGTTTATTTTAGGAAGTGAGTACAGTACTACGAGATCAGCGAAACAGTCCTGCATCTTCCACGCTTCACAGAACAATACAATAGAACACTGGAATGATATAGTCACAGTGCGTATGCTAGTGAAACTCTGAACTGTTAAAGTTGTCATTATTGTTTAGTTATAGTGCTAGGAGTGACGATACCTTGCACACACGCACGCACACACAACAGAAACAAACAACTATGAGGAATGTGCAGACATGAGGCTCTTACAGGACACATTTTCAGAGCTTCTCCCCATCTCCGTTTCCACAGAAACAGAAGTGCTGTTGCTGCAGGTCTGGGAGTCATCCTGCTTCAGAAAATGAAAGCAAGCAGGTCACACTGATCAGAGCAAGCCCAGATAACAGAGTTACCCAAACACACCGCTACACAGCACTACACTCACACACTCTACACTCACACATACATCGCTACACACACACACCGCTACACAATCTACACTCACACTGCTCCACCCTTTACACTCACACTGCTCCACTCTCTACACACACTATGTAAACGCTATGTAAAAGTTTAGTAAGTTTATCTGGATGAGAGCTTCTGCTAAATGCCTGTAATGTAATGAAATTAAAATCTTACCTGAATATCTGCACTGATGTCTTGTCCTACAAATAAAAAATAAAGACTAATTTGCAGAAGGAAAATTGCAACTAACACAATTATAACATTCAGTACAAATGGCTGATGTGTTTTTATTACAACTCCCCAGCAACAAGACATTTTAATATTAGATTAGACAATTACCTACCTCTGGCCGACTTTCCCGTGGAATCTGCAATGTTCTAGAAGAGGAAAGAGGATGGGTGTCACAGCAAAGTACCAATTTACCAACTGAAATTGAACCAAGCTGGTCAGGTGTGCGCTGATGAGTGCCATACCTTCAGGGACTCCATCTGTAGTTCAACTACTTCTCCATCCCACGGTAGGATGCCTGAAAAAGCCACATAATTAAAGCTATGCTGTGCTACCCACCAGCGCATGGCAGACTGCCAGCGTTAACACTGACCATGTAGCTGCAGCCTATTGGTTGCATTCTTCCGGGATCAGACCATGCCAATCAAGAGTCTTGAAGCGCATAGTTTTCTATGCCAGTTTTCCCCAGTGCTTTTAGCACAAGTGAGCTGGAGCATTCTAACGCTATGCTAGTCACCCTCGCCATTCTACGATGAGTTGAGCAGCTCCAGAATAGTATGCTAATTGCTAGCACTATTGTACTATTCCTCTATTCTAGGAGCACATCAAGGCAACATTACAGCCCTTCAGGTTCGTCCTATACACCTAATCCACCCAGCGGCTCATCCAGACCATGGTAATCTCCCATCTAGACTACACCCAGCGGCTCGTCCAGACCACGGTAATCTCCCATCTAGATTACACCCAGCTGCTCATCCAGGCTGAGGTCAATCCACTGGCTACCGGTCGCGGTCAGAATCAGCTTCAGTTTCAAGTTCTGATCCTCGCCTACACTGCAGCCAACAGGGCAGCCCCTGTCTACTTACAGGACATGATTCAATCCTACACGCCAGCTCAACCACTCTGCTCTGCAGCAGCAGGGCAACTTGCACTCCCTGCCATCCGGGTGAATGGTTCTTGCTCATCCCTACCACTGAGCTTCTCCACCCTAGCTCCCCAGTGGTGGAACAAACTCCCTGTTCCTCTACAAACCACTCGGTTATTGCCCATCTTCCACCGTGGTCTGAAGACAAATCTCTTCAGATTGTACCTGGACTAACTATCTCCACTCTGCAGGGCACTCCCAATCTAGGATCACTTATATCCTTCCTGTTCCTGCTGTTCCTCTAGCACTTTCATGCTACACTTGCATATCCATCCAGCACTAATATTGCACTTGTATTATCTTGATGTGGTAGCTTGTCGTCATGCCTCCTAGTTTCAGTTACCGTAACTTTCTGACCTAGCCTATGATTATTGTGTGAACTGGCTTTAGTGTGTTCATGTCTATTGGACGTCGCTTTGGATAAATAATTATAAATAATTGTATTGTAATAATAACTTTATATTGCACTTTTCCAACGCAAGGCACAAGGTGCTTTACAGATTAAATATAAGCAAAATAAAACAAACGGGTTAAGACAGAACAACAATTAAGAAATAAAATAAAAATTGTAATGTTAATCAATAAAAAGAAACAAAAATAAAAGATCAGCACAACACGCATTAAGACAGCAACAAAACACCGCCCAAATTAATCATTTGTCTTGATTGAAGTTAAACTTAACGTTAGTATAGTAGTAACTTTTTAGCTCTAGAATACTCTGCTAATCCCCAGTTCTAATCCAGCGACGCTTCAACACAAATGGACGTTAACTACCTTTTTCAGTCCGGCAAGTCATGGACTTCAAACACACTTCCATTCCCGAACCATCAACTCTGGAATACTGATGATGTAGAAAAACAAATAAGGAAAGAGACATCGACACATTGATTACTTCAGTATGACGGCACGACATAGCATTAACGGCATAACCATAAACTTTAAAACACGAGCTGTGAAACAAAATAAAACCAGAAAGGAGCTAACATTCGCCAGCCCGCTAATGTTACACGTTAACGTTAGTCAAGTAGCTATAGCATATCTGAAACCCCCAAGCTCACCTTTTGAACAATTCGCTCCAACGTATTCCTGAAAACATCGTCATTTTCTATCATCTGCCTTTTCATATAATTATCCATGCTTTATTCTTGATGTGTGCCAGGACAATGAAAACAAGACACGAATTTTTCACCACACGTTAGCAACTTGGCTAGCAAACGAATTCAAACTATTTTCCACTGAAAACTTTCAAAGCTGATTGGATGCGGAGTTGCGACGTAAACAATCGTCTTACGACTCGTCATCTGCATGCGACGATAAACATAAGCATGACGATCCACAGGACAGTTCTGTGGCATGATTTAATGGGATAGTCATAATTAGACTGACATTGTACGTTGGAGTACTTTGGTAAATCATTTTATTAGTATATCAGTTGTTTATTTTTCAATGTAAATATGGAGTGGAGTGATAAAACTTTGTATGAAATGGTTCAGGAGGCGGCATCCCTGCACAGTGCTAGAACCGCTGTCACTTTTGACAGCTGCACCGAATTGGGGATCATATCGCGCACCTACAACGAGCTTCTCTCATTAGCGAATGAATTAACCAGCCTGCTGAAGGAGCACGGTCGCCTAAGTGGGCAGATATTTGGCTTATACTGTCACCCAGGTGTCAACCTTCCGAACTGGATTCTAGGGTATGTGTACGGACAACTGTTTAATCTAGTTAGCTAGCAAACTGAGGTGCTCGCATGCCAACGGATTTAAATACTTTGAACCATACTGCTAAATCGAATGCCATTTTTGGCTCATATACTGTAGAAATAATTTATATTACCATCTATCTACAAGCAGAGTAATAACCTAACGTTGAACTTTTAAATGATGAAAAATAAACATTCCCTTCACTTACTGCAAGGAGCTGCTCAGTGTATAAAAACGGAATCGTTTGTTATTATTCTAAATAAACGCAATTTTTGGTGACCAAGCGATAAAACATGAACGTGGAAAGAACCCAAATACTTTGTTGCTTGCTAAATTATAGTCACTCTGAAAGTTATAATTCTACAAAATCGTGGGTGTAGAATGAATTCGAAGTCCAGTGCTAACCAAAACGTATGGTAACGACAGTTACATTTGTTATTTTTGCTATATAATTAAGGCATTTGGATTTGAGACCAAAATATGAATAAGAGACAGAAGATATAGACTATCAGCTTTTATTTCATGGTATTTACATGCGTATATGTTTTACTATTTTGCAGAAACGGCTGTTGTTGTGTTGTCCTCCATTTTCAGCTGTGCAGAATTAAACTGACATAAGGATACACCTGAGCAACAGGTCATCTGTCCGCCATCCATTCATTAAATTTTGCACAGCTGAAAATGGGGGGACTGAACACAAAAACAGCTCTTTCTGTAAAAGGGTAAATCATATACACATGTAAATACCATCTTATTGTCTGTATTTTTGTCTCATTCATCTTTTGCTCTCAAATCCAAATGCCTTAAGTATATAAGAAAAATAATTAATTTCACTTTACCATTCTCATACTTTACAGAATCAGAATTATTTATTCGGCAAGTATGATGTACAAGGAATTTGCCTTAGTGCAAGGTGTCAACATACAATCCAATACAAAAGACGGAACTGTATCATTTTTTCTTTGGTCATGTTCTGTTTGACTCCCTAATTCTTTAATATATATGCAATGATTCCCTGAATACAATGGAACAACCCTAACCCTATTCCAGCATTGTCAGTAAATTATCAAACTTCATTTTGGTGGGCCTCATGACAGTGAATGTTTTTTTTTGAAAGATGGAATTGGTACAAATTATAGTCGCAGTTATACACACGTTTGTATTTGATCGTTTTGTTAATTTTATTGCTCTGTTCGTGCTATTACCTGGTGTTGTGACATAGAAATGGAAATATGTTTAAGACAGACACTGCTTGTTGCATTGATTATGACTTTTGTCTGAAACAGAATCCTTCAGCTCCCAGCGGCTTATGCACCCCTAGATCCAGACTCTCCCCCATATTTGTCCGTCAGATTCATGGACCAGTGTGGGCTGAAATATGCTGTGATACAGAGTGAGCTGTTACAGGTAGAGCACTGCTTTTATGAGCCATTCCATAAAGAGTGTCATACAGACCAGTCTTTTGGAGATAAGACTCGTATTACACCCAATGATATCTTATGTGTGTGGCCCTGTCCTTACAATAGAAAAGTATGTTCAGAGTTCTAAATGGCCTTTTATTAATAAGAGGATTCATGAACCCTAATGTGAGTGATTATCACATTTTGTCAAACACTGACTCTCACAAACAAGTAGAATGGTTTTACTCTCTATAGAACTTGGATTTCAGAATGCACCCCTGCTGGGTTACATTGCGTGCTAGTCTTTTGTGTGTTTAAATGCCAGTGATTAATTAAAGTCCTTGTTTGGCTGAATAGTCCACACACCTTAATCTCAAACCTGGCTGCTCATTGAAAGGAAATCACGAGTACCTGCATACCTGGCCGACCTGAGTTTGACACTCCTGCTTGAGGAACAGTGATGTGTTAAATCCAGATGGGCAGTGTGGGGAACTCCACTCACTGGCTCACTCAGTACATTAAGGCTGCCGTTTTCCATGCTTTCCGTGCAGTTCTACTTTTGGAATTTATTCAGAGCCATTTGCAGCTTACATTTACATAGAGTCCATTTATACAGCTGGATTTGTACTGAATTAATTCAGGTTACATATTTTTCTCAAGGGTACAACGAGTGCTGGCCCACCTATCCACTGTGCTACACTGTTGCCTTACAGGAAGTTGTATTCTGTCCACACTCAGTGTTGATCTATATTCCTACTTTTATCTTTTGTGCAGAGATTCCACAGAACGTTTTCCCCACACCTGCTCGTGGAAGTGTGTGAGGTGTGGCAAAATCAGGGACTCACACTGGTAAAGGTACAGCAGGAAGTTGGGAGCTCGCAGAGGTGCGAGCAGCAGGAAGTTGGGAGCTCTCAGAGGTGCGAGCAGCAGGAAGTTGGGAGCTCTCAGAGGTGTGAGCAGCAGGAAGTTGGGAGCTCTCAGAGCAGTGAAGAGCAGGAAGTTGGGAGCTCTCAGAGGTGCGAGCAGCAGGAAGTTGGGAGCTCTCAAAGGAGTGAGCAGCAGGAAGTTGGGAGCTCTCAGAGGAGCGAGCAGCAGGAAGTTGGGAGCTCTCAGAGGTGCAAGCAGCAGGAAGTTGGGAGCTCTCAGAGGTGTGAGCAGCAGGAAGTTGGGAGCTCTCAGAGCAGTGAGCAGCAGGAATTTGGGAGCTCTCAGAGGTGTGAGCAGCAGGAAGTTGGGAGCTCTCAGAGGTGCGAGCAGCAGGAAGTTGGGAGCTATCAGAGGTGTGAGCAGCAGGAAGTTGGGAGCTCTCAGAGGTGTGAACAGCAGGAAGTTGGGAGCTCTCAGAGGAATGAGCAGCAGGAAGTTGAGTGTGAGTGGGACATGCTGAGACAACATGGTGAAGGGCGGTGGCACAGAGCTGCCAGACAGGGATCGTTGGCCTACGTGCTGCACACCTCCGGAACAACCGGCCTTCCCAAGATCGTGAGAGTGCCACACAAGTGCATCGTGCCCAACGTCCTCCATCTCAGGTTAGTCTGCGTTTGTGCAGCAGCTGGCTCTCTGTGAGCAATGACTCACTTCCTGTGAGCAATGGTTCACTTCCTGTGAGCGATGGCTTGCTTCCTGTGAGTTGCCAAACTGGAATATTTTAGGAACAGCTGGGTAATTTACTTCCAGTACTGTATAGCATTGGCATACTGAGTATATTAGAGATTGAGCAATCAAAATTGGAACAAAAAATATCCATCAGTCAGATTTAAAGATGATCAAAAGCATGTTATATACTGTAGGCTGTTGTGCTGGCTATTCATAATCTAAGAGAGGGTGTAACCCTTACCTTTCTAATAACATTAATGCCATTGCCATCAAATGCATCTTATAGGTTTGTATATATTATTCAAGGTTGTGTGTTTGTTAATTACTAATAGACATGAGGATGTTTGAGAATGTATTGATATTAATAATGTTTATGTTATCAGTTTATATTTACTTTTATGAAAAATGGGCTGGATAATGTGATAAGGGATGTGTCCTCCTGCAGATCTCTGTTTCAGGTGACTTCAGAGGATGTTGTGTTCATGGCCTCTCCTTTGACCTTTGACCCCTCTGTGGTGGAGATGTTTTTATCTCTGTCATCGGGGGCATGTCTTCTGATTGTTCCCACGGTGATCAAAAAGGTCCCTGATAGACTGGCCACGGTTCTGTTCAAACACCACAGAATAACAATATTACAGGTGAGAGTCATACAGGTGAGAGTGTCACACAGCAGACAGACGTATAGCGAAGAGTCAGTTTTAGAGGTGATGGACAATCATACAGGTGTCAGAGATAGTTGTACAGATTGGAGTGTAGAACAGGAAGATGTGCATTATGGCTGCTGGGTTAGGGTTATGTGGAGCAGACAATAGGTTGTAGATTGTAGCTGTTATATATTGGTGTGCGTGCAATGCTAATGCTATGTCTCCAGGCCACACCCACACTGGTGGGACGTTTTGGGGGGTGTGTCCTACAAAGGGTGGTGCTCTGTGCTGCCTCCTCCTTGCGGATCCTGGCCCTGGGGGGCGAGGCCTGCCCCCCTGTGTCTGTGCTGCGTGGCTGGAGGGAGGAGGGCAACTCCACCCAATTCTTCAACCTGTATGGCACCACAGAGGTGTCCTGCTGGGCTACCTGCTACAAACTGCACCTGGACACCATGTAGGTACCTTAAGCCTAACCCAAACCCCCCAACCCTAACTGAACCCCCCCCCCCCCCCCCCCAACCCTAACCCCCTCCCACTCCTAACCCAAAACCCCGCCCTAACCCTAACCCAAACCCCCCCAACCCTAACCAGTACTGAGTTCTGCTCTGTGTGTCTGTGCCCTTGGGGTCAGTGCTGAGTTCTGCTCTGTGTGTCTGTACCCTTGGGGTCAGTGCTGAGTTCTGTTCTGTGTGTCTGTGCCCTTGGGGTCAGTGCTGAGTTCTGCTCTGTGTGTTTGAATACTGGAGGATTGTGGGGTCTGTGCCCTTGGGGTCAGTGCTGAGTTTAGCTCTATGTGTTTGAATACTGCAGGAGTTTGCGGTCTGTGCCCTTGGGGTCAGTGCTGATGGGCACTGTAGTGGAAGTGCGAGGAGAGGACGGCAGGGTGATTACCTGTGGGGAAGGCCAGGTGTTCATAGGTATGATGGAAAGAGTTCCACAGAAATGTCTCCAGGTCATTGTGAGCTGTGTCCTCAGCTGTGATCTCCTGTGCAGGGGGAGAGGACAGAGTGTGTTTCCTTGGTGATGAGGTTGCCGTGGCGAAGGGAACCATGCGGAGCACTGGGGACTGGGTGGAGCTGAGGGATTCACACCTGTATTACCTGGGACGCAGGGACCGGCTGGTGAAACGTCACGGCCAGCGGCTCCACCTGGACGCACTGCACCAGGTGAGGGGTACCTGCACATGATGTCATCCTGAAGACCCACACTGACTTTCCAGTATGGTTAGACCCACAACCTTTTGTTACTGTGTCATTAGACCCAGCACCCTTTGCTACTGTGTCATTAGACCCAACGTCCTTTGTTACTGTGTCATTACACCCAACATCCTTTTGTTACTGTGTCATTAGACCCAACACCCTTTGTTACTGTGTCATTAGACCCAACATCCTTTGTTACTGTGTCATTACACCCAACATCCTTTATTAAAGTGTCATTAGACCCAACATCCTTTATTAAAGTGTCATTAGACCCAACATCCTTTGTTACTCTGTCATTAGACCCAACATCCTTTATTAAAGTGTCATTAGACCCAACATCCTTTGTTACTGTGTCATTACACCCAACACCCTTTGTTACTGAGTCATTAGACCCAACACCCTTTATTAAAGTGTCATTAGACCCAACATCCTTTGTTATTGTGCCATTAGACCCAGCACCCTTTATTAAAGTGTCATTAGACCCAACATCCTTTGTTACTGTGTCATTAGACCCAACACCCTTTGTTACTGAGTCATTAGACCCAACACCCTTTATTAAAGTGTCATTAGACCCAACATCCTTTGTTGCTGTGTGATTAGACCCAACACCATTTATTAAAGTGTGATTAGACCCAACACCCTTTGTTACTGTGTCATTAGACCCAACATCCTTTGTTACTGTGTCATTAGACCAACACCCTTTATTAAAGTATCATTAGACCCAACACCCTTTGTTACTGTGTCATTAGACCCAACACCCTTTGTTACTGTATCATTAGACCCAACACCCTTTATTAAAGTGTCATTAGACCCAACACCCTTTGTTACTGTGTCATTAGACCCAACACCCTTTATTAAAGTATCATTAGACCCAACACCCTTTATTAAAGTGTCATTAGACCCAACACCCTTTGTTACTGTGTCATTAGACCCAACACCCTTTGTTACTGTGTCATTAGACCCAACACCCGTTGTCACTACGTCATTAGACCCACTACCCTATAATAGCGTCAGAGTCCTAACTGCTGGCTACTGCACAGTTTCTTTCATAGCTTATCGCTCTCTTTCTCCCTCTTTTTCTCTCTCCCCATGCCCTTTTTATTTCCTTTTTTTCCCTCAGGTACTGCAGAGCCTGCCCCAGGTAGAGGTGTGTGCTGTCACCCTATGTGAGGGGCACAGGCTTGTTGCCTTTGTGGTACCCTCCTCTTCTGGAGATCCCACCCCTTCCCCCAGAGGCCCTACCCCTTCCCCTAGAGGCCACACCCCTTCTGCTGGAGGCCACACCCCTTCCTCTGGAGAGCTACAGAGGGAGATTTTGGGCATGCTGTCTCAGCTTCTGCCCCCATACAGTATCCCAGACACCATCATGCTGCTCCCAGCTCTCCCTCTCACCTCCCATGGTGAGCAAGACCCCCTCCACTGCTTTATATGGTGTGGACTCTGATTGGCTTATACAGTGTGTGTGCTGACTTACCCTGATCGGTTGATATGGCATGGGTGTCAGCCTGCTCTGATTGGTGATTATGGTGTGGGTGTTGGCATGCTCTGATTGGTGATTATGGTGTGGGTGTTGGCTTGTTCTGATTGGTGATCATGGTGTGGGTGTTTGCATGCTCTGATTGGTGATTATGGTGTGGGTATTGGTTTGCTGTGATTGGTTGTTGGCTCTTCCACAGGGAAAGTGAACATGGGTGACCTGCTGCAAGTGTATGAGAGGCAGAGAGCTGTCCTAATGTCCCATGATGCACTGGGGGACAGGGACACACTGAGGGAACTCCTGCAGAAGCTCTGGAAGGTACTAAACTCTTCCTACTTTAGTAGACATCCATTTAGTTCTGACAGTCTGCTTCTGTATGTGTGTGTGTGCGTGCATGTGTGTGTGCAGTGTCTGTGTGTGTGTGTCTGTGTGTAGTGTGTGTCTGTGTGTGTGCGAGTGTGTGTATCTTATTTGTGTGTATAATATGTGTGTTGCAGGAGGTGCTGTCCCTCAGTGCTGATACTCCGGTTGCTATGGACTCTCACTTCCTGTTGAGTGGAGGAGACTCGCTCCGCTCTCTGCGTCTCTGTGATGACATCACTGCTGCTGTGGGCGTGGCCCTGCCAGGCCTGCTGGAGGTCATCCTCAGTGGCTCCTTTGCTGACCTGCTGAGTCATGTTGTTAAGGCAGTGTTTCAGAAAGAGGGCAAAGACGATGCAACACCAGCACCTGAGCGCTTCTCTCTGGCAAAAAGAAAACAGCAGGATCCTCCCCCAACCGCACAACCCAGGAGGAAACAGCCAGTCTCTCTCTCTCCACGTGAGAAGCAGTGGGGTGGATTCACTGTGGTGAGGAGAGCAGGAGAGGTCACAGAGGGGCCTCCTCCCTCCCAGCAAAACCAGCTACTGAATTTCCATGGAAATACAGTTTCTCGCACTGCAGTGCGCAATCAGGGCACAGACCACACCCACTCACGCACTGCAGGGCCCAATGAGGGAACAGAACACACCCACTCACGCACTGCCGGGCCCAAGGAGGGAACAGAACACACCCACTCACGCACTGCCGGGCCCAAGGAGGGAACAGAACACACCCACTCCCGCACTGCTGGGCCCAATGAGGGAACAGAACACACCCATTCACGCACTGCAGTGCCCAATGAGGGAACAGAACACACCCACTCCCACACTGCAGTGCCCAATGAGGGAACAGAACACACCCACTCCCACACTACCGGGCCCAATGAGGGAACAGAACACACCCACTCCCACACTGCAGTGCCCAATGAGGGAACAGAACACACCCACTCCCACACTACCAGGCCCAATGAGGGAACAGAACACACCCACTCCCGCACTGCCAGACCCAGTGGGAGAGCAGCAGATGAGTGTGTGGTGGGGGTCAGAGCTACAGCATTCTCGGCACTGGCCTTGCGTGTGCAGTGGCAGTCAGACACAGGCAGGTGTGTGGACGCCTCACCTGTGCTGCTGGTGGCCGAGTCAGGCGAGGCTGTGGCGTATGTGGGGTCCCACTCCCACAGACTGCAGGCCATCACGCTGAGGGGGGGGCAACTGCTCTGGGAGCGAGTCCTGGGGGGGCGTCTGGAAGCTTCTGCTGCCATCACTGCATGTGGATCCCTCATTGCGATTGGTCAGTTCTCTGAAATGCTGATGTGTGCCTGATGAGTAGTTGGCTTGTGGTTAATTATGGTTAATGAGTAGTTGGTACGAAGCTGATAAGCTTCAAATGACTGGTAACTGGTGGAGTGAAGTGTTTGATGAACAGATGTCGAGTGCTTGGTGAATTGTTTGTGAGTGGTTAGTCAGTGATGACCAGATTTTGAGTGCTACGTGAATGGTTTGTGAGTAGTTGGTGAGTGATGAGCAGATGTTGAGTGGTTGGTGAGTGATGAGCAGGTGTTGAGTGGTTAGTGAGTGATGAGCAGGTGTTGAGTGGTTGGTGAGCAGGTGTTGAGTGGTTGGTGAGTGAATGAGTGGTTGGTGAGTGAGCAGGTGTTGAGTGGTTAGTGAGTGATGAGCAGGTGTTGAGTGGTTGGTGAATGGTTTGTGAGTGGTTGGTGAGTGATGAGCAGGTGTTGAGTGGTTGGTGAGTGATGAGCAGGTGTTGAGTGGTTAGTGAGTGATGAGCAGGTGTTAGTGGGTTGGTGAGTGTAATGAGCAGGTGGTGAGTTAGTGAGTGATGAGCAGGTGTTGAGTGGTTGGTGATGAGCAGAAGGTGAATAGTTGAGTTGTGAGTTTGTGGTTGGTGAGTGATGAGCAGGTGTTGAGTGGTTAGTGAGTGATGAGCAGGTGTTGAGTGGTTGGTGAATAGTTTGTGAGTGGTTGGTGAGTAATGAGCAGGTGTTGAGTGGTTAGTGAGTGATGAGCAGGTGTTGAGTGGTTGGTGAATTGTTTGTGAGCGGTTTGTGAGTGACGAGAAGATATATTTGAGAGGTTGTGATGTTTATCAGCTGTGCTGCAGGGTGCTATAATGGGCAGGTGTATTTGAGAGGTTGTGATGTTTATTGGCTGTGCTGCAGGGTGCTATGATGGGCAGGTGTATTTCCTCTCGGTGGAGACGGGGCAGACGCACTGGGTGTTTGCCACCAGGGACTCAGTGAAGAGTAGCCCTGCCGTGGATATTCTCACCGCCCTGGTGCTGGTGGGGTCACATGATGGACACATGTATGCTCTGGACCCAGAGGTAATCACGAGAGGTGTGTGTGTGCGTGTGTGTGTGCGTGTGTAATGTATGTGTGCCTGTGTGTGTGCGTGTGTGTGTGCGTGCGTGCGTGCGTGCGTGCGTGTGTGTGTGTGCATGTGTGCCTGTGTGTGTGTGTGTGTGCGTGCGTGCATGCGTGCGTGTGCGTGTGTGTATGCATGCGTGTGTATGTGTATGTGTATATAGACTACAGACTGACAGGAAGTGGCCAGGGCGAACTAGTATTTTGGCAGATTCGCATTCCACTCTGTACCCTCCTGAATTACGTTGTGACAGGACAGGCCTCCATGTGACATTTTAATAAATAAAAATTAATTAATATAAAGAAATATGAAGCATCTGTAAATGATTCTTTTATGAAACATGGGACACAGTTGATCATAGCAGGACAGCTGGAAACTACAGATTTGATTCTCATAGAACAGGTCAGATGGGTGGATCTAAGTGGGTGTATGTGTTTAGGCCCGGTGCTGTAGGTGGAGTCGGCACTGTGGGGGTGGGGCCATATTCTCCTCCCCCTGCCTTGACCCGTCTCTCCGGCAACTATATGTCGCCACACTGAGAGGAGAGCTCCTTTGCCTCAAGCCCGTAAGTTAAGTGCGCTCCTTATAAACGTTCCTTTACATACTGTTTACACACTCTGCCTAACTCACTGTTTACACACTCCCTTACATACTGTTTACACACTCTGCCTAACTCGCTGTTTTAGACAAGCTCCTTTACATACTGTTTACACACTCTGCCTAACTCGCTGTTTACACACGCTCTTTACATACGCTCCTTTACATACTGTTTACACACTCTGCCTAACTCTCTGTTTACACACGCTCCTTTACATACTGTTTACACACTCTGCCTAACTCGCTGTTTACACACGCTCCTTTACATACTGTTTACACACTTTGCCTAACTCGCTGTTTACACACTCCCTTACATACTGTTTACACACTTTGCCTAACTCGCTGTTTACACACGCGCCTTTACATACTGTTTACACACTCTGCCTAACTCGCTGTTTACACACTCCCTTACATACTGTTTACACACTCTGCCTAACTCGCTGTTTACACAAGCTCCTTTACATACTGTTTACACACTCTGCCTAACTCGCTGTTTACACACGCTCTTTACATACGCTCCTTTACATACTGTTTACACACTCTGCCTAACTCTCTGTTTACACACGCTCCTTTACATACTGTTTACACACTCTGCCTAACTCGCTGTTTACACACTCCCTTACATACTGTTTACACACTCTGCCTAATTCGCTGTTTACACACGCTCCTTCACATACTGTTTACACACTCTGTCTAACTCGCTGTTTACACACGCTCCTTACATACTGTTTACACACTTTGCCTAACTCGCTGTTTACACACTCTGCCTAATTTGCTGTTTACACACGCTCCTTTACATACTGTTTACACACTCTGCCTAACTTGCTGTTTACACACGCTCCTTTACATACTGTTTACACACTTTGCCTAACTCGCTGTTTACACACTCCCTTACATACTGTTTACACACTCTGCCTAACTCACTGTTTACACACTCCCTTACATACTGTTTACACACTCTGCCTAACTCGCTGTTTACACACTCCCTTACATACTGTTTACACACTCTGCCTAACTCACTGTTTACACACTCCCTTACATACTGTTTACACACTCTGCCTAACTCGCTGTTTACACACTCTGCCTAACTCGCTGTTTACACACTCCCTTACATGCTGTTTACACACTCTGCCTAACTCGCTGTTTACACACGCTCCTTTACATACTGTTTACACACTTTGCCTAACTCGCTGTTTACACACTCTGCCTAATTCGCTGTTTACACACGCTCCTTTACATACTGTTTACACACTCTGCCTAACTCGCTGTTTACACACGCTCCTTTACATACTGTTTACACACTTTGCCTAACTCGCTGTTTACACACTCCCTTACATACTGTTTACACACTCTGCCTAACTCGCTGTTTACACACTCCCTTACATACTGTTTACACACTCTGCCTAACTCGCTGTTTACACACTCCCTTACATACTGTTTACACACTCTGCCTAACTCGCTGTTTACACACTCCCTTACATACTGTTTACACACTCTGCCTAACTCGCTGTTTACACACGCTCCTTTACATACTGTTTACACATTCTACATAACTCCCTGTTTAGGGTACAACGGCAGTGTCGTACCCAGGAATTTAACCTTCAACCTTTAGGTTACAAGTTGGGTAACAATGCCTCCATTACTGCGATCCCAACATCTCCGTTACTGCGATCCCAACATCTCCATTACTGCGATCTCCATTACTGTGATCCCAACATCTCCATTACTGCCATCCCAACATCTCCTTTACTGCCATCCCAACATCTCCATTACTGCGATCCCAGGGTTTCCATTGCATTCTTTCATATTTCTCAAAGGAAGAAAAAATTAATCATAAAACATTTTGCATCCATGTACAGTATTGAAGACAAAAATGTTATGATTGATTGTGTCTAGAGGCTGAGCATATAAACTGAGAAAAAAAATAGGGCCCAAACCTGATCCTTGAGGGACTCCACAAGCAGTTACTTAACCGTCTATTAGAGAGGTAGGCCTTAAACAAAGTCAGTACAGTGCCTGAGTCCCTCACCCAATTTCTTAGGCTGTTGAATAAGACATTGTGTTCAGCGGTATCAAAGGCTGCACTTACAAAGCTGAGATCAAGAGTAAATACATTCACCAGTATCAGCATTCATTCAAAGGTCATTAATCACCTTTAGAAGACTTATAAGTCTTTGGCCTTTGGACATTCCCCGTAAGACTGGCATTTCCCCTTTTATGACAGGAGAATGGCACTCCCTTGTGGACACACTCCAGTGCTGCACCATTCTTCTCGTCCCCATGCTACTCTGGCACAACCATTTGCATCGGCTCTGTGGACCAGAATATCTATGGCTTCAGCCCCTCCGGCAACCTGGTGAGACAACCCCTGGATACAGCACACCTGCACTGGACCACCCACACCTGAGCACAGCACACTTGCACTGTCCCACCCTCACCTGAGTACAGTGCACCTGCACTGGCCCACCCACACCTGGATACAGCACACCTGCACTGGCCCACCCACACCTGAGCACAGCACACTTGCACTGGCCCACCCACACCTGAGTACAGTACACCTGCACTGGCCCACCCTCACCTGGATATAGCACACCTGCACTAGCCCACGCACACCTGAGCACAGCACACTTGCACTGGCCCACCCACACCTGAGTACAGTGCACCTGCACTGGCCCACCCTCACCTGGATATAGCACACCTGCACTGGCCCACGCACACCTGAGCACAGCGCACTTGCACTGGCCCACCCACACCTGAGGACAGCACACTTGCACTGTCCCACCCTCACCTGAGTACAGTGCACCTGCACTGGCCCACCCACACCTGGATACAGCACACCTGCACTGGCCCACCCACACCTGAGCACAGCACACTTGCACTGGCCCACCCACACCTGAGTACAGTGCACCTGCACTGGCCCACCCTCACCTGGATATAGCACACCTGCACTGGCCCACGCAGACCTGAGCACAGCACACTTGCACTGGCCCACCCACACCTGAGTACAGTGCACCTGCACTGGCCCACCCTCACCTGGATATAGCACACCTGCACTGGCCCACGCACACCTGAGCACAGCACACTTGCACTGGCCCACCCACACCTGAGGACAGCACACTTGCACTGTCCCACCCTCACCTGAGTACAGTGCACCTGCACTGGCCCACCCACACCTGAGTACAGTGCACCTGCACTGGCCCACCCACACCTGAGCACAGCATGCCTGAACTGGCCCACCCACACCTGGATACAGCACACCTGCACTGGCCCACCCACACCTGAGCACAGCACACCTGCACTGGCCCACCCTCACCTGGATATAGCACACCTGCACTGGCCCACCCACACCTGAGTACAGAACACCTGCTCTGGCCCACCCTCACCTGAGCACAGCACACCTCTACTGGCCCACCCTCACCTGGATACAGAGCACCTGCACTGGCCCACCCACACCTGAGCACAGCACACCTGTGCTGGGCCACCCTCACCTGGGTACAGCACACCTGCACTGGCCCACCCACACCTGAGCACAGCACACCTGTGTTGGCCCACCCACACCTGAGTACAGCACACCTGTGCTGGCCCACCCACACCTGAGTACAGCACACCTGCACTGACTGTGTGTGCTGTGCTAATGGAAGTAATGCAGGTTCAGGTATGCTGTACCTACTCACGTGTTTTATTCTTCTAGTTGTGGCGGTTTACTACCGACGGGCCTGTCTTCTCATCTCCGTGCGGCATGCCTACCTCTCTGGCCAATCAGAGGGTGTTCTGTGGATCACATGACGGAAGCGTGTACTGTCTGAGATCCTGCGATGGCGCCCTGGTGTGGCGGTTTCAGGCAGGGCAGAAGGTCTTCTCCAGTCCCTTCCTGTTCCACAGCTCGGCCAGTCAGGACGAGTGCCTGGTTGCTGTGACGGCCACTGATGGGATGCTGTGGATTCTGGGAGCAGAGGACGGGGAGCCCAGGGCCTCTGTCTCCTTGCCAGGGGAGATTTTCTCTTCCCCAGTGCTCTGGGGGCGCACTCTAGTGGTGGGATGCCGGAATGACTTTGTGTATGGCATTGAACTGACTGCCTCCTGAGAGATGTCCAGACATTCAGCTTCTCAAATGTGATGTTTTAAAATAAAAATAAAGATTTAAAAAATGTAAGATTTGACTGTCATAAAGCATTATCAGTGAGCATGCATCATTTGATCAAAGAAGAAACATGGGGTAGATTTGAAACAGGGAAAACTGGATTTTAATACTTCTACTGTGCATAAATGTATCACTTTAAGAATAAAAATTCACTATGAATACAGGGACATAAAGTGCATTTATTAACCTTTGTCACATATAACATGGTTTACACGACACTACTGCACACTACTAAAGTTAAAAACAAACACTGAAAATGGAGGTTGGGACATGACTAAACGCCCCCATAAAATCACTTCTATATGTTACATTACATAGTTAAGATGGCGTGGATGATACAGTCAGGTTACAGACACTGCAGGGAAAGGGGCGGAGTCTGGGTGAGGGGTTTGGGGCGGAGTCTGGGAGAGGGGTTTGGGGGCGGAGTCTGGGAGAGGGGTTTAGGGGCGGAGTCTGGGAGAGGGGCTCAGGGACAGAGTCTGGGTGAGGGGTTTGGGGGCGGAGTCTGGGAGAGGGGCTCAGGGGTGGAGTCTGGGTGAGGGGTTTGGAGGCGGAGTCTGGGAGAGGGGCTCAGGGGCAAAGTCTGGGTGAGGGGTTTGGGGGCGGAGTCTGTGTGGAAGGGGGTTTGGAAACACATTAGATGTAGATCACAATCCAACACAGTGAGCGCTGCATGTCTCCATGCCGAGAGCGCGGTGCCGAGGTCAGGTGACATATAAAGGAACCTATAGTGTTACACGAGTCACGGTTTGTACCAACACAGTGTGAAGGCTACAAGATCTCAGAAAAGGTAAAAAAAAAAAAAATACATACTCTCTACACAACATTCTGTCATGAATGAGAAACTAAAATCTGTATTAAACCAAATGAGTGCAACTGCATCCAAAATAAATACCCCAAATCATTTTCTTCATTTAAACAAACACAGAAACCCAGCTAGTACTGTAATTCCCATATGCATGTTCATAATTCCCTGGAATCATGTTGGAAGGGTGAAGCCATGTTATTGAATCATTTGCAATACTAGCCCTTAAAACATCACTGCTTTCTTAGGACCCATTACTAATAAACAGAAGTGAGACAATGGAAGTCAGGAAATGCACCTGTATCATACAAGCACAAACCTGCAGTTCTGTCCAGGTTCTGCCAGGTATTCGGAATTGTTGGACATACCTTACTTACAGATGCAGTAGTGGCTACAGGGCCCTATATGTCTAGGGTGGCTGTGATTGGCTGCTGAAGTCTGGAGTGGCTGTAATTGGCTACTACAGGGTCTATGTGGCTGTAATTTGTTGCTTCAGGGCCTAGGATGACTTATTGGCTGCTTTATACCCTCAAGTGTACCTGATCATTCATATACCACACGCCACACACTGCATCCATACACACCATACAGCACGCACTGCATCCATACACACCATACAGCACACACTGCATCCATACACACCATACAGCACGCACTGCATCCATACACACCATACAGCACACACTGCATCCATACACACCATACACCACACACTGCATCCATACACACCATACAGCATGCACTGCATCCATACACACCATACAGCACGCACTGCATCCATACACACCATACACCACACACTGCATCCATACACACCATACAGCACGCACTGCACCCATACACACCATACACCACACACAGCATCCATACACACCGTACACCACACACTGCATCCATACACACCGTACACCACACACTGCGTCCATACACACCATACACCACACACTACATCCATACACACCATACACCACACACTGCATCCATACACACCACACCCTGCATCCATCCACTCATAGCAACTTTCCAGCAGCAGTGATGTCTGTCAGCGAGCTAGATGCAATAAAACAGAGAAAACATTTACCTAGTGCAGTTGATATTGTCACTTTTTATTGTATTAAATTGCCCGTATAGCCCTCTCTTTAAAAATGTAGCCCTAACCCTAACCTTCTCTTTAAAACATGTAATTTCGCAGAGCTACTTCTTGAAATTAAGTTCATTATTTTCATAATTGAATATTTTGAGAGGATGATCATAAAAATGATCGCTAAAATGTGCCCCAGGTCAAAAAAGTCTTGCATTACTATTAGCCTAAAATGGCCCTGATTTAATTTGTTCTTTGAAGGACAGAAACAATTGCAAGAAAAACGTCTGGTAGTAAAAACCTGGTAGTACTGGACAAGCACAGAGCAGAAGGAGGCCCAGTTAGGGTTAGTTATAGAAAGTTGCCAGCATCGTAGATGTTCAAATTCTACCAAAGAGGGTCACATACGGTATATAGCCTAGTTTTGATATTCTTGAATACAGATGTAACTACATGCAATGCTATAAACTGTGGGTAAAATATTTAGATAGAATGTACGGCAGTTATGATTTGTAGATAAATGGTTTGATAATACACATTTTTTTTGCACTTAACTCGTTAATTTTTGTTTTTATAATAAAAGCATACCATGTAATTTGTCACACCGTTTAAAGTTTGTATTATTATCAAAATTATCTGTAGGTTTGTGCTACAATTTGTTTCTCTGTGCTGCCAAATTTTGACCTTACTAGCACCAAACCTATTTTACAGCCCTGTCCAGATATCCATAATTTTGTTGAACCATTTAATAAATGTGTGCTATTAAAAATGGGCATTGTGTAGTCATGTTTTCAGCAGGTGAACACTGCGGCTCATTTCACCTGCACTGTTTTTCCGGGGGACACCCAGGACACGTTACATCCAGATTAGGACAATACCAATTATTTAATGTGCCTCTACTGAATTACTGCTGACCATTTACTGTGCTAATGTGAATGATAATGTCATGCATCATTTGCCCTATACCTCACACACCACACAATAAACTATGTGCCCGATATCATTTGCCACATACATTATATACTGTTTACCACATAATATGTACTGTTCATACACCATGCACCATACACTACCACGCACTCAGATTCACACTGTCCTCTCTGAACTCTGCACAAAGTGAGGGTACAGAAACAACCACAACTATGTGTCAAACGAGTCAAACATGACCGTTTAAGGGTATAAAAACAAACATGAACTTCTAAAGGTGTCAGACCAAACATGACTGTGTGAGTGTGAGGGTGTAGAACCATTCTTCAGAGATACTTTGTGGAGAGTGATTTGGGGAGGTGGGGCAGGGGAAATTTCCGGGATTGAGTTTTGGGAATATGAGTTTGTTGAGGGAGCATGTGGGATGGGGTTTTGGGAATATGAGGTTGTTGAGGGAGCTTCCGGGAAGGAGTTTCAGGAATATGAGGTTGTTGAGGGAGTTTGTGGGGTGGGGGTTTGGGAATGAGGTTGTTGAGGGAGCTTCTGGGATGGAGTTTCAGGAATATGAGTTTGTTGAGGAAGCTTGCGGGATGGAGTTTTGGGAATATGAGGTTGTTGAGGGAGCTTCTGGGATGGAGTTTCAGGAATATGAGTTTGTTGAGGAAGCTTGCGGGATGGAGTTTTGGGAATATGAGGTTGTTGAGGGAGATCCCAGAATGGGGTTTTGGGAATATGAGGTTGTTGAGGGAGCTTCCAAGATGGGGTTTTGGGAATGAGGTTGTTGAAGGAGCTTCTGGGATGGGGCTTTGGAATATTAGGTTGTTGAGAGAGCTTGAGGGAAGGGGTTTTGAGAATATGAGGTTGTTGAGGGAGCTTCTGGGATGGGGTTTTGGGAATATGAGGTTGTTGAGGGAGCTTCCAGGATGGTGTTTTGGGAATATGAGGTTGTTGAGGGAGCTTCCAGGATGGTGTTTTGGGAATATGAGGTTGTTGAGGGAGCTTCCAGGATGGGGTTTTGGGAATATGAGGTTGTTGAGGGAGCTTCCAGGATGGGGTTTTGGGAATGTGAGGTTGTTGAGGGAGCTTCCAGGATGGGGTTTTGGGAATGTGAACCTGTTGAGGGATTCACTTGATAATCTGGGGGCAGTCGCTCCAGGCTTTGGCTTTGCGTTTGGCCAGAGCAAGCCAGGCAGGCTCCGTGGAAACAGCCGGCGAATCAGAGGAAGGGAAGCGTTTGGTCACATCTTTCACTGCTGGGGGAGAGGTGGTGGAGTCCGCAATCTCAACTGCAACACAAGGAGGCTAGAGCTATAAGAGTCACTGCTACGGCTAACACAAGGAGGCTAGAGCTGTAAGAGTCACCGCTACGGCTAACAAGGAGGTCAGAGTCATCGCTACGGCTAACACATGGAGGTCAGAGTTACCACAATGGCTAACACAAGGAGGCCAGAGTCAATGCTACGGCTAACAAGGAGGCCAGAGTCAACGCTACGGCTAACAAGGAGGCCAGAGTCAACGCTACGGCTAACACAAGGAGGCCAAAGTCACCGCTACAGCTAACACAAGGAGACCAGAGTCACCGCTACAGCTAACACAAGGAGGCCAGAGTCACCACTACGGCTAACACAAGGAGGCCAGAGTCACCACTACGGCTAACACAAGGAGGCTAGAGCTGTAAGAGTCACGGCTATGGCTAACACAAGGAAGCCAGAGTCATCGCTACGGCTAACACAAGGAGGCCAGAGTTACCGCTACGGCTAACACAAGGAGGCTAGAGCTGTAAGAGTCACCACTACGACTAACACAAGGAGGCCAGAGTTACCGCAATGCCTAACACAAGGAAGCCAGAGTCACCGCTACGGCTAACACAAGGAGGCCAGAGTCACCACTACGGCTAACACAAGGAGGCTAGAGCTGCTCAGAGTCATTGTAGGAGTGCCGCTCCCTTCAGCAGTTCAAACAGGCCTTACCTTGTTCAGCACAGAAGCAGCATCATTCAGCCAAATGGGACAGAAGCCATTGAGCTGTTTTACAGGATTGGGGCTCTCACCTGTGATTGAGGCTCACCTGTGACTGAGGTTGGCAGGGTATTGGACTTCCTCAGGTTCTCTCTGCGCTCAAACTTGCTGAGTAGCATGTCGGGCCTCTCCTCTGGCGGGGGGTGCGGTTTGGGGACGGTGCTGCTACTCTGGGTTTCAGGAGGAATGGCGAGCGCACTCTGTGAAGGATAGGGCAGTATTAGTCCCAGGTGAGCGCACCCTGTGAAGGATAGGGCAGTATTAGTCCCAGGTGAGTGCACTCTGTGAAGGATAGGGCAGTATTAGTCCCAGGTGAGTGCACTCTGTGAAGGATAGGGCAGTATTAGTCCCAGGTGAGTGCACTCTGTGAAGGATAGGGCAGTATTAGTCCCAGGTGAGTGCACTCTGTGAAGGATAGGGCAGTATTAGTCCCAGATGAGCGCATCCTGTGAAGGATAGGGCAGTATTAGTCCCAGGTGAGTGCACTCTATGAAGGATAGGGTGGTATTAGTCCCAGGTGAGTGTACCCTGTGAAGGATAGGGCAGTATTAGTCCCAGGTGAGTGCACTCTATGAAGGATAGGGTGGTATTAGTCCCAGGTGAGTGCACTCTATGAAGGATAGGGTGGTATTAGTCCCAGGTGAGTGTACCCTGTGAAGGATAGGGCAGTATTAGTCCCAGGTGAGTGCACTCTATGAAGGATAGGGTGGTATTAGTCCCAGGTGAGTGCACTCTATGAAGGATAGGGTGGTATTAGTCCCAGGTGAGTGTACCCTGTGAAGGATAGGGCAGTATTAGTCCCAGGTGAGTGCACTCTATGAAGGATAGGGTGGTATTAGTCCCAGGTGAGTGTACCCTGTGAAGGATAGGGCAGTATTAGTCCCAGGTGAGTGCACTCTATGAAGGATAGGGCAGTATTAGTCCCAGGTGAGCGCACCCTGTGAAGGATAGGGCAGTATTAGTCCCAGGTGAGTGCACTCTGTGAAGGATAGGGCAGTATTAGTCCCAGGTGAGTGCACTCTGTGAAGGATAGGGCAGTATTAGTCCCAGGTGAGCGCACTCTATGAAGGATAGGGCAGTATTAGTCCCAGGTGAGTGCACTCTATGAAGGATAGGGTAGTATTAGTCCCAGGTGAGTGCACTCTATGAAGGATAGGGCAGTATTAGTCCCAGGTGAGTGCACTCTATGAAGGATAGGGCAGTATTAGTCTCAGGTGAGGACACGCTGTGAAGGATAGGGCAGTATTAGTCCCAGGTGAGTGCACTCTGTGAAGGATAGGGCAGTATTAGTCCCAGGTGAGCGCACTCTGTGAAGGATAGGGCAGTATTAGTCCCAGGTGAGTGCACTCTATGAAGGATAGGGCAGTATTAGTCCCAGGTGAGTGCACTCTGTGAAGGATAGGGCAGTATTAGTCCCAGGTGAGTGCACCCTGTGAAGGATAGGGCAGTATTAGTCCCAGGTGAGTGTACCCTGTGAAGGATAGGGCAGTATTAGTCCCAGGTGAGTGTACCCTGTGAAGGATAGGGCAGTATTAGTCTCAGGAGTATCTGTATAAATATACATGTCTATGTTGCTTTACTGTCTAAGGTTTAGATTAGGAAAGCAGCCAATAGTGGTCAGTGCATGTTTATGTTGTAGCACTCAGTGCTGGCCCATGGCTGTCAGTACATACGCTCTCTCGGTCTTTCGCTTGCTTCTCAGCCAGCTTGACCTCCCTCATGTGTCGCCTCTCCTCCCGGCTCAGCTGCTGGTCTCGGAACCCCTTCTGTTTCTGCAGCGCGAGAGTGATCCACAGAGGCCCCGCCTCCTTCTCCTGTGTGCGTGCACTGTCCAACGAGTGCCTGCTCTGCAACGAGGGTTTTTCTGCAGAGACAACCACAACCAGGCCTCAATGACTGCAGCCACACATATAATTACAACTATTACCACAACCATGGGCATAGTCCCTCACCTGGCCAGAGCCTAATGTGTGTGTGGTCACACCTGGCCTGAGCCTAATGTGTGAGTGGTCACCTGGCCTGAGCCAAATGTGTGTGTGGTCACACCTGGCCTGAGCCTAATGTGGGTGTGGTCACCTGGCCTGAGCCTAATGTGGGTGTGGTCACCTGGCCTGAGCCTAATGTGTGAGTGGTCACACCTGGCCTGAGCCTAATGTGGGTGTGGTCATTCACCTCGCCTGAGTTCAGCCCTCCTGTCTCCCTTCTCCCTCCAGGGAATGTTGATGGACGGGAAGAAGGACCTCTTCTCCTTAAGCTCCACCTCTTCCTGCCGGCTGGGCTGTTGGGAGGCAAGTTCTGCCCTGCAGTGCTCTCCCCGCTCCCACCCTGCCCCCTCTGCGCTCCTGTTCCCCCTGGAGAGAGGAGAGGGGGGTGGTGTGGCACTGGGGGGTTTTGGGGCGACACACGGTTTCTGAAACACAGGCGGCCTGCAGGACAGCGCTGCCAGATCGGACGCCCCTCCCACGGGAAGCGGGGGCTTGCCGCCATCCTCCCGCAGGGGAGACGTGGGGCTGGGGAACACAGAGCCGTCCAGATCAGGGTGAGTGGGGGTCAGGGGGGTGGGGATCCCCTCAAAGCTGTCACCGGCGCTGTAGCGCTTCTTTCTCTTCTCCGTGGGCTGCTCGCTGTGGAAGCGCAGAGAGAAATTGGTCCGCCGCAGTTTGATCCCGAACGGAGAGGGCTTGTCCTCCGCCCCGGGGCCCTTCCCCTCACCCCCCACTTTGGCCTCGAGGTCGCCGAGGCTCAGGGCCTCGGACAGCGGCCGGGTTTTGGGGGACCCCGGGGGCGGGCTGGGTACCAGGAAGGAAGGGAGATCTTTGGCAAACACACATCCCTCTGTCCCATCTGCAATCCGCACGGTCTTCCCGTGCTTGGGAGGGGCCTGGGCGGCGGCTGGCTCGGGGGAGGGGGGCTCGCGTTGCGCCCCCTCACAGGACCGGGAGGTGTCTGGAAATTTCCGTCGTGCTGGAGTGATGGAGAACTTTGCGTTGGCGGACAGGGTCTTGCGGAGGTTGCCGTGGGAGACGGACTTCTGGCTCAGGTCCTCGCTGGTGGGCCGAGCGTCCCTCCCCCTCCCGCCCACCTCGGCCCCGCCCTCTGCCCCGCCCTCTGCTCCGCGGAAGATCCTAGACCGGATGCTGGCCCACTCTGCCAGGACGGCGGCGCTGGCCTGCTCGGCGGAGCTGTCCTTTAGGGATTTAGTCTTCCCCGCGCTCCTGACGGGCTGCACCACTGCGGCCCTCCTGTCCTCGGCCAGGCCCAGCAGGGACTTGCACGCCGGGTCTCTGATCTGGTCCAGGTTGACGGCAGCGCCACACAGCTGCGCCCCCGTCACCAGGATAGCGGTGTGTGGCACATACAGCGAGCCAGGGAGCAGCGGCGAGTCTGCGCTTCCTGTGGGAGCCGTCCGCACCTCCTTGCTGTCAGAGGTGCCGCCTTGCTGGTTGCAGGGTGTCACAGGAGTCAGGTTGACCTTTTGGAAGAGAATCTGCTTCTCTCCAGAGGACACCTTAAAGGTGAAAGGTCGCTGCCTGTCCTCCATCTCTCGCCAGCGCAGCTCCTCAGCCTGCTGCTGCCTGCTGCCCAGGTCCTCCTCTTTCTCCTCCTCTTCCTGCTGCTTCTCCTCCTTCTGCACTTCTGCCTCCCTCACCCTGTCCTCTTCTCCCCGCCTCTTCTCCTCCATGTCTTGGATCCTCTGTTTCTCAGCATCCTGCCGCTCTCTCTCCTCCTGCTGCACTCTCTTCTGCGTCTCTTCCACCAAGCGCAGGTGTTCTTCCCTCTTTTGTACCTCCTCTCTCTGTCGCTCCTCCTCCCTCTTTCGTACCTCCTCTCTCTGTCGCTCCTCCTCTCTCTGTCGCTCCTCCTCCCTCTTTCGTACCTCCTCTCTCTGTCGCTCCTCCTCCCTCTTTTGTACCTCCTCTCTCTGTCGCTCCTCCTCTCTTTGTTTCTCTTCCTCTCTCTTTCGCACCTCCTCTCTCTGTCGCTCCTCCTCCCTCTTTCGTACCTCCTCTCTCTGTCGCTCCTCCTCTCTTTGTTTCTCCTCCTCTCTCTTTCGCACCTCCTCTCTCTGTTGCTCCTCCTCCCTCTTTCGCACCTCCTCTCTTTGTCTCTCCTCCTCTCTTTGTATCTCCTCTCTCTTTCGCGCCTCCTCTCTCTGTCGCTCCTCCTCTCTTTGTCTCTCCTCCTCTCTCTTTTGCACCTCCTCTCTCTGTCGCTCCTCCTCCCTCCATCGCTCCTCTTCTCTCTGTCTCTCCTCCTCCTCTGTTTTCTTATGCAGTTCTTCTTTCTGTCTCTCTTGTTCCTCTCTCTGTCTGTCCTCCGCTCTCTTTTGTACCTCCTCTTCTCTCATTTGCATCTCTACTCTTGGTCTGTCCTCCTCACTCTTTTGCTCTTCTTCTTTTTGTCTCTCCTCCCTCTGTTCCAGCTCTTGGAGTGTCTGCTCCTCTTCCTCATGTAGTTTCTGTTTCTTTTTCTTTGATTCTTGGGGGAGTTTGTACTCAGACTGGTCCTTGTGGCCCCAGGGCATGCTGGGAGCTCTTGCCTGTGGTTCTGGCTCTTCCTGAAGAACTCCAGGGTGGGACACATCCTGCAGATCCTAAAATATAAAACATGTTATTGTTCCCTAAACCACAACACCAAGTAAAAACACTAACTACACTCAATTTCTAATGTAAGCACGCAAAATCTAATTGATTTCAAGCACACT
>CM045886.1:71025049-71055049 GCA_025169545.1 Anguilla japonica | reverse complement strand
ACACACACACACACAGTGCAGCTGCAGATCACACACACACAGTGCAGCTGCAGATCACACACACACACACAGTGCAGCTGCAGATCACACACACACACACACACACACAGTGCAGCTGCAGATCACACACACACACACAGCGCAGCTGCAGATCACACACACACAGTGCAGCTGCGGATCACACACACACAGCACAGCTGCAGATCACACACACACACACACAGTGCAGCTGCAGATCACACACACACACACACACAGTGCAGCTGCAGCTGCAGATCACACACAGACACAGAGCAGCTGCAGATCACAAACACACAGTGCTGCTGCAGATCACACACGCAGCTGCAGCTGCAGATTACACACACAGCGCAGCTGCAGATCACAAACACACACAGAGCAGCTGCAGATCACAAACACACACAGAGCAGCTGCAGATTACACACACAGCGCAGTTGCAGATCACAAACACACACAGAGCAGCTGCAGATCACACACAGACAGAGCAGCTGCAGATCACACACACAAACACACACACATGCTTCTACAAGCAGACAGCAACACACCTGAGGAGGAAAGCAGGTGGCTGGAGGTGAGGCCAAACACACACAATAACCCAAAAACACAAACTCTGCACACATGCATGGGATGTACCTGCTCATAGCACTACCACAACCAAAGCATGAGCGGACCTACAGCACTTCCATGGAATGTGCACAGTTGTACATAAAACATTTTTTATTGAACACACGGTTGTATACATCCAGGACCCTGTAAAGGGTCTACACCCAGGTCCAAGCCGGTGTTCATGATTGCACCTACATCAGAGATCCATTCAATCACATTCAACATGTTATGAAGTCTGGAATGCAGTTCGGTTTGGGTACTCACTCCCTACAGAACCATCTCTATGTGGGACAAATGCCTTTTTTTCGGGTCACAAAAGTTGAGATTTCAGCTCCTGACTATAAACATAACCTCCAGCTGGGTCTGATATATGAACTGTTTCTATACTCCAGGTAAAAATCTTTGAGCCCATGGTACTAGTTGCGCAATGTTGGAATGGAAGCTCATAAACTAATGTCTCCATGGTGACCTTTGGTTTAGGAGCCCATAAAGCAGTGAATTTTATTCCACATTACCTTGAGCATGTACCACAGGGAAACTGGAGAAGTTCTCATTAACACACACACTACAATTACCCTGTAACTCCACTGTAGTTCTCATTAACACACACACTACAATTACGCTGTAACTCCACTGTAGTTCTCATTAACACACACACTACAATTACGCTGTAACTCCACTGTAGTTCTCATTAACACACACACTACAATTACCCTGTAACTCCACTGTAGTTCTCATTAACACACACACTACAATTACGCTGTAACTCCACTGTAGTTCTCATTAACACACACACTACAATTACGCTGTAACTCCACTGTAGTTCTCATTAACACACACACTACAATTACCCTGTAACTCCACTGTAGTTCTCATTAACACACACACTACAATTACCCTGTAACTCCACTGTAGTTCTCATTAACACACACACTACAATTACCCTGTAACTCCACTGTAGTTCTCATTAACACAGACACTATAATTACCCTGTAACTCCACTGTAGTTCTCATTAACACACACACTACAATTACGCTGTAACTCCACTGTAGTTCTCATTAACACACACACTACAATTACGCTGTAACTCCACTGTAGTTCTCATTAACACACACACTACAATTACGCTGTAACTCCACTGTAGTTCTCATTAACACACACACTACAATTACCCTGTAACTCCACTGTAGTTCTCATTAAACACACACACTACAATTACGCTGTAACTCCACTGTAGTTCTCATTAACACACACACTACAATTACCCTGTAACTCCACTGTAGTTCTCATTAACACACACACTACAATTACGCTGTAACTCCACTGTAGTTCTCATTAACACACACACTACAATTACGCTGTAACTCCACTGTAGTTCTCATTAACACACACACTACAATTACGCTGTAACTCCACTGTAGTTCTCATTAACACACACACTACAATTACGCTGTAACTCCACTGTAGTTCTCATTAACACACACACTACAATTACGCTGTAACTCCACTGTAGTTCTCATTAACACAGACACTATAATTACACCATGACTCTGTTATAGTTCTCATTAACACAGACACTGGAACAACACTGTATCAATACTGTAACTCTGATGTTCCCCTACCCTATTGTAGTTGATGCGCTAGTGTAGACTGATCTGTTATTTATATTTCAAAAATTTCTCCAGTTGAAAAAAAATATTTTTAACTGATTGAACATAAATATAGATTGAATGTGAGAGTTATTAACTTGAAGCAAATAACAATAATACTCCTTTCATTCCCAAGCAAAATCCTGCAATGTTAATGTACAGGATGTTTACACATCCTGCGGTGGTTTTCCTGTAATGGGTTTAAAATTTAGAACTGAAATGCAGTTAATCTGAGTCTGGCACTGAAATCAATTCAGTCTGAGTCTGGCACTCAAATGCAGTTAATCTGAGTCTGGCACTGAAATGCAGTTAATCTGAGTCTGGCACTCAAATGCAGTTAATCTGAGTCTGGCACTCAAATACAGTTAATCTGAGTCTGGCACTGAAATGAAGTTCATCTGAGTCTGGCACTGAAATGCAGTTAATCCGAGTCTGGCACTGAAATGAAGTTAATCTGAGTCTGGCACTCAAATGAAGTTAATCTGAGTTTGGCACTGAAATGAAGCTGTGTGCTGAATGTGTGCGCTCGCATGTATAAACACACTCCACTGCAGGTAGTAACAGCCCAAAGAAAACAGCACATCTCTGTGTGTTTCACAAACATGCCACAACTCTTAAAGAGACAGCCAAAATCAGAGTAGGAGTAAGTATGAAGGATGATCATTTCATCATAAATTTGGTAACATGTAACTTGAATGAGTGTCCAATATCACAGCAGAAGGGCTGTCTGTTTAAGTTTCGGTCCAAAGCAATCTGTATTTACCTGGGGTTTTCTGTACTGATACCTCTAAACAAACATCATGGTTTGTTTCTTGGACATCTGTTGCCATGGTAACTATAAGGTTGATCTGCAATATACAAGGGCAGAAGTGTTCTGAATATGGGTCTTTTACCATAAGACCTCACATAGATTGCTTATGCTACACCCACATACAGACGCCATAGGACCCCATACTGACCACATATGATGACACTGGATCATACACAGACCACATAGGACCCCACACACACTACATGGGACCCCACAGAGACCACATTGGACCATAAACAGACCATGTAGGTCACTGTTTCAAGCCCAGCACACTCGAGACAGTGGAAACCTGGATAAGGTTCTGAAAACTTAACTTATAATGGTGAGAATCCCTATAGCCCCAGAACACAGCCTGAGAGCAGAGTCACAGAGTAGACACTGAGAGCAGGGTCTGATGGTAGAGTCTGAGAGCAGAGTCTGATGGTAGAGTCTGAGAATAGAGTCTGATGGTAGAGTCTAAGAGTCTGATGGTAGTCTGAGAGTCTGAGAGTAGAGTCTGATGGTAGAATCTACTGAGAGAAGCTGCAGTGGAGGGTGAGGGTGTTTGGTACTGAGAGAAGCTGCAGTGAAGGTGAGGGTGTTTGGTACTGAGAGAAGCTGCAGTGGAGGTGAGGGTGTTTGGTACTGAGAGAAGCTGCAGTGGAGGTGAGGGTGTTTGGTACTGAGAGAAGCTGCAGTGGAGGGTGAGGGTGTTTGGTACTGAGCAGCAGCTGCAGTGGAGGGTGAGGGTGTTTGGTACTGAGAGCACTTTACCTAGTTGAGCTGCACACCGTGACACAGTCATGCACCACTGCAGAAAAACTTTAGGAAACATTTTGCTGTCCTCCACACACAGCCAGGCCTTTAACCTGCTACCTCACCTCCACACACTGCCAGGCCTTTAACCCTGCTACACAGCCAGGCCTTTAACCTGCTACCTCACCTCCACACACTGCCAGGCCTTTAACCTGCTACCTCACCTCCACACACAGCCAGGCCTTTAACCTGCTACCTCACCTCCACACACAGCCAGGCCTTTAACCTGCTACCTCACCTCCACACACAGCCAGGCCTTTAACCTGCTTTACTGCTCACCTCCACACAGCCAGGCCTTTTAACCTGCTTTACCTTCACCTCCTCCACACACAGCCAGGCCTTTAACCTGCTACTTCACCTCCACACACTGCCAGGCCTTTAACTGCTACCTCACCTCCACACACAGCCAGGCCTTTAACCTGCTACCTCACATCCAACACACAGCCAGGCTTTAACCTGCTACTCACCTCCACACACAGCCAGGCCCACACACAGCCAGGCCTTTAACCTGCTACCTCACCTCCACACACAGCCAGGCCTTTAACCTGCTACCACCTCCCACACACTGCCACAGGCCTTTAACCTGCTACCTCACCTCCACACACTGCCAGGCCTTTAACCTGCTACCTCACCTCCACACACAGCCAGGCCTTTAACCTGCTACCACAGGCCTGCACACACACTGCCAGGCCTTTAACCTGCTACCTCCCTCCACACACTGCCAGGCCTTTAACTGCTTAACCTGCTTTAACCTACCTCACCTCCACACACAGCCAGGCCTTTAACCTGCTACCTCACCTCCACACACAGCCAGGCCTTTAACCTGCTACCTCACCTCCACACACAGCCAGGCCTTTAACCTGCTACCTCACCTCCACACACAGCCAGGCCTTTAACCTGCTACTCACCTCCACACACAGCCAGGCCTTTAACCCTGCTACCTCACCTCCACACACAGCCAGGCCTTAACCTGCTACCTTCCACACAGCCAGGCCTTTACCTGCTACACCTGCTACTTCACCTCCACACACAGCCAGGCCTTTAACCTGCTACCTCACCTCCACACACAGCCAGGGCCTTCCACACACAACCTGCTACCTCACCTCTACACACACAGCCAGGCCTTTTTAACCAGGCTACCTCACCTGCCACACCTCCACACACAGCCAGGCCTTTAACCTGCTACTTCACCTCCACACACAGCCAGGCCTTTAACCTGCTACCTCACCTCCACACACAGCCAGGCCTTTAACCTGCTACCTCACTGGCCTCAAAGAAACAAAAAATTCAGCAGCACATATTTCATGGTGGTCATATTATCCATCGTCATAATATCTCCTATGACTGCTATGCAGATGACACACAATTGTACCTCTCTGTAAAGCCAAATGATATAAATCAGTTAGCTGCTTTACATCACCGTTTAACTGAGGTTAAAGACTGGATGTCTCAGAACATTCTACAAATAAACTTTGACAAGACAGAAGTCCTTATCGATCGAGTTATATCCATTTTCCAGACATGAAGTCTATATCGAAGAATTTAGGTAGAATCTTTGATTTTAATATGAATTTTGAACAACATATTTAAAAACTTTGGAACATTCATAAAATTAGAGCATTTTTGTCTTTTAGCACCACCAAAAGAATCATACATGCTTTTAATTAATCTTTTAATTAATATTGTAACGCTTTGTTCTCATGTCTTCACTATGGCTCAGCTGAAATCTGTACAGGATTCCGCCACTAGACTACTGAGCAGCAGTAAGCGATCTTCCCATACCACCCCAATTCTGGCTTCTCTGCACTGGTTGCCTGTTGCTTTTAGTTTTATTAATTACTTCCAAGGCCTTACATGGTTTGGCGCCCAATTATATTAGTGAACTTTTAACTGCTTATTGTCCCCAGAGGCCTCTCAGATCTGCCAGCCTTGGGCTTTTGGCTGTTCTGCAGTCTAAATTTTAATCCAGAGGTGATCGAGTCATTGCTGTAATGGCCCCCATGCTCTTCCATACAGCCTTCCATAGAATAGCTGCCTTCTGTAAGGACTGATAGCTAGTTGCTCTTATTTTTCCTTAGAATTGTTGGGTCTTAATGCTACTGTTGTATCATTTCCTTTTTGCTTTATTATGTTTTACTTTTACTGTGCTTAGTTCTTTGTTTTATCATTTGTGTTTTAATATTGCCTTTTATTCTTGTATATTCTATATTGCTATTCTATTTTCTGTTCATTATTTCCTTTTATGCTGCTTTTATTGTACCCCCTGTGTTTTCATTTTAAAACTTATTTTTATCTGTTTTGGATAGAACTTTGTGCTCTATGCTTGAAAGGTGCTATATAAATAATACATTTTTGTATTATTATTATTATTATTATTATTGTTGTTATTATCTTACACTTCTAATCACAGACCAAGGAAACACAAGAAAAAAACAATTATGCAGGTCAACCATGAGATCCAAACGTAATCAGGCTTAGAGGACAGGGCTTTGCTGTAATGTAAGTTAGCTTATTTCTATAGTAGAATCACACACCCAAACTCTGAGTGTTAAACATGAAACACACACACGACCCACGCAAGGGGTCAACATATCAAACATGAACATTTAGGGCAGGAAGACTGTTGAGTCTATCACCGTGTCTGTGAGATAATGGTACCGCTCCAAACAGACCATCTCTCCAGACCAGTCTCTCTCTCAGCAGTCTCTCTTCTAGCATGGTCTCTCTCTCTCCCTCTCAGCAATCTTTCTCCTAGCATGGTCTTTCTCTCTCTCTCTCTCTCTCTCTCTCTCTCTCTGAGCATAGTCTCTCTCCCAGCATGGTCTCTCTCTGGGTTTTTGTTCTCCTGCTCTCTGACACAGTAACCTGCAGTTTCACACATTTTGCTCCCATGGCAACCATTTCACTGAGCTCAGAGAACAAGGGAACACCTTGCGTCCAAGCGCGCCATGTAACTGACACCCGTCCTCCCAAAGATGGAGGAGAGACAAACCCAACTGCTCCCCTAACCCTGCAGCCTCAGACATACTGTGTGTGTGTATGTGAGTGTTTGTGTTTGTGCGTGTGTGTGTGTGAGTGTGCGTGTATTTGAGTGTTATAGTTAGGGTGAAAAATACATAAACAGAACTGAACAGACTGAGAACTCAATGCAGGATATCGTGTTGTAAGATTATTGTAGAGGGAAAAGAGAAATGGAGAGGATGATGTTGATTATGATGAAGAACACAGCACCACAAAGATAAGATAAAGAAGCAGGACTTAAAAAATAAAGACAAATATCCATGTTTTGCACTCAACCTGAAAAACTGTATTTTCCCCTTAACTGCAATGTTATGATGAAGAATGCCGAACCTGTACCGAGTGATATGTTTATATGACTGACACACTTCCATAAATGATAAAGGACAAATGAACACTGTTCAACCATGAAACGATGTAGCCGGATGTTCGCAGCAGAAAAGTGTTTTAAACTGTTGTTACTCTAAGCTGGTGCTATAGCTAGCCTGTCCTGGCATACTGAGTGAACAGTATGCGAGTGCTTTTGAGTTATACCTCCTGTGCATGAATGCAGCTTCTATCCCTGTTTCCTGCCCCTGTAAGAATGCAGTCTTACCTTATTGTTGTGTCCTGTGCCCCAGGATTCGCTTGGACTACCTGCTATCACCCAGAAACTGGGACATTACCTGAAGTGTCAGGTGTCACTGTGCGCAGGAGCAGTGAATGTGTGTGTGTGTGTGTGTGTGTGTGTGTATGTGTGTGTGTGTGTGTGTGTGCGTGCGTGCATGCGTGAATATCTGTGTGTCTAATTGTGGATATGAATTGCTGATATGCATTTAAATAGAGAAGGCAGAAATAATAGAAAGAAAAAAATAAGAAAAAATGATTTATTCCAATCTGCATTCTTTTATATTGCTTGACAAACAAAATTAGTAATAATTCACTTTAAAATCCTACAAGACCGCTGCAATTTTTCTTATGGCCTTTTCATTATAAAACTAAACTATACAGAAGCAGAAATGTATAAAACAAAATCATACAGCATTCAACCAATGATATATCTTCTGGCAGAAGCCTATATATCAGAATAATTCTGCCCAGAAAACACTATGCTACACTGCTACCCACTCAAAAACCCAATGGCTGCAAAATATAAATACCTGCTCCCACAGGGCCTACAAACTGACCACTCCCCTGGAAAGGTCTACAGAGCTTATCAGCACTGACCAGCAGTACTGACCAGCAGCACCGACCACCAGTACTGACCTTCAGCACTAAACAGCAGCACTGACCAGCAGTACTGACCATCAGCACTTACCAGCAGCACCGACCACCAGTACACAAATGCAGAGGCCAGGGATCAAAGTGCAGCAATACCTGAAAGGGGAAATGTACAGTGCCAAGGGAGACACAGCAAGTCCTTCCACTACAACCTGACATTTTAATCCACTAGAACACCAGCCAGCAGGAGCCCCATGCTACAGGGAAATGGTCATGCAAGTATTAGGACCCAGTTCTTCTGAAACTGTAGCGTGTCCCCCCAGTGCCAACCAGAGCAGCTGCAGGACGCGTCATCACCATGACAGTGCAGCACAAGCGAGGGTCTGTTTCCCTGCCCTCTCATCCTGCAAGAAAACAGAACACTATTCTTCATCAACAGGCTGGCTAAATGACCAACACAAAGAGCTTTCACACAGCTGCTCATTCCTGATTAACTGTGCGTGTGCACGTGAGAGAGATGCAGATATGGACAAAAATGGCGAGAGAACAATTACTGCTTGTGCGTGTGACTCTGCTTGTGTGCATGTGTTTGCTACTTGATGTGTGTGCGTGTGACTCTTCTTGTGTGCATGTGTTTGCTACTTGATGTGTGTGCGTGTGACTCTGCTTGTGTGCATGTGTTTGCTACTTGATGTGTGTGCGTGTGACTCTGCTTGTGTGCGTGTGTTTGCTACTTGATGTGTGTGCGTGTGTACGCATACTTATGCACGTCCTTTGCCCTATGACTATATGCACCCTGAGGTAGTTACCACATCGGAAACTCCCGCACACTCCTCCCATGCACACTCCTCCCATGCACACTTATCTCATGCACACTCCTCCCATGCACACTTCTCCCATGCACACTCCTCCCATGCACACTTCCTCCCATGCAAACTCCTCTCATGCAGGAATGTGGAAGAGTTGAATTAACGCTGTTAGAGTTGAATTAACACTGTCAGAGTGGAATCAACACTCTTAGAGTTGGATTAACACTGGATATTTTACTGTGTGTGTGTCTCTGCTTCAACAGGGAAGACTCTGTCAGTCTGACCAAAATCAGGCTTTGGCTGCATATTTACACGCTTACATGTGTAATTCTGTATCCAACATACACCAGCATACACTTAACTCCCCACTAGATGGTGCTAGTTACACAGAGTCCCTGAAATTTCCCCAGCATGCAGAGCTATTCAACAGAGGGCTAGACGCGGCCCACCATAACTGTCCCTTCATCAATGAGAGAGAGGAGACACATCTTCATTTTAACTGTTTATGATAAACATAACTTCAGTGACACTCTGGTGGACAGGTTAAGGGCCTGAATAACATGCTGTTACATCCCTGTCACACAGAGCACTCCTCTGGGGCCATGAAACTGAATGCACACTCACACAGAGCGGTCCTCTGGGGTCATGAGACTGAATGCACACTCACACAGAGCGGTCCTCTGGGGCCCTGAGACTGAATGCACACTCACACAGAGCGGTCCTCTGGGACCATGAGACTGAATGCACACTCACACAGAGCGGTCCTCTGGGGCCCTGAGACTGAATGCACACTCACACAGAGCGGTCCTCTGGGACCATGAGGCTGAATGCACACTCACACAGAGCGGTCCTCTGGGACCATGAGACTGAATGCACACTCACACAGAGCGGTCCTCTGGGGCCCTGAGACTGAATGCACACTCACACAGAGCGGTCCTCTGGGACCATGAGACTGAATGCACACTCACACAGAGCGGTCCTCTGGGGTCATGAGACTGAATGCACACTCACACAGAGCGGTCCTCTGGGGCCCTGAGACTGAATGCACACTCACACAGAGCGGTCCTCTGGGACCATGAGACTGAATGCACACTCACACAGAGCGGTCCTCTGGGGTCATGAGACTGAATGCACACTCACACAGAGCGGTCCTCTGGGGCCATGAGACTGAATGCACACTGTCACACAGAGCGGTCCTCTGGGGTCATGAGACTGAATGCACACTCACACAGAGCGGTCCTCTGGGGTCATGAGACTGAATGCACACTGTCACACAGAGCGGTCCTCTGGGGTCATGAGACTGAATGCAGAGTCACACAGAGCGGTCCTCTGGGGTCATGAGACTGAATGCACACTCACACAGAGCGGTCCTCTGGGGTCATGAGACTGAATGCACACTCACACAGAGCGGTCCTCTGGGGTCATGAGACTGAATGCACACTCACACAGAGCGGTCCTCTGGGACCATGAGACTGAATGCACACTCACACAGAGCGGTCCTCTGGGGTCATGAGACTGAATGCACACTGTCACACAGAGCGGTCCTCTGGGGCCATGAGACTGAATGCACACTCACACAGAGCGGTCCTCTGGGACCATGAGACTGAATGCACACTGTCACACAGAGCGGTCCTCTGGGGTCATGAGACTGAATGCACACTCACACAGAGCGGTCCTCTGGGGCCCTGAGACTGAATGCACACTCACACAGAGCGGTCCTCTGGGGTCATGAGACTGAATGCACACTCACACAGAGCGGTCCTCTGGGACCATGAGACTGAATGCACACTCACACAGAGCGGTCCTCTGGGGCCCTGAGACTGAATGCACACTCACACAGAGCGGTCCTCTGGGGTCATGAGACTGAATGCACACTCACACAGAGCGGTCCTCTGGGGTCATGAGACTGAATGCACACTCACACAGAGCGGTCCTCTGGGGCCCTGAGACTGAATGCACACTCACACAGAGCGGTCCTCTGGGGCCCTGAGACTGAATGCACACTCACACAGAGCGGTCCTCTGGGGCCCTGAGACTGAATGCACACTCACACAGAGCGGTCCTCTGGGCCCTGAGACTGAATGCACACTCACACAGAGCGGTCCTCTGGGGTCATGAGACTGAATGCACACAGTCACACAGAGGAAACTCACATAGACACGGGGAGTACATACAAACACAACACAGCAAAGCCCAGGCTGGGATTCGAACCCAGGGCACTGCAAAATTGTTGCATTGATATACTGTACATCACGGACAAAATTCAATTAAATTCAATTTCATTTGTACAGCACTTTTTGCGGAGAACTGTCACAAAGACGCTTTACAGAGTAGCCAGGCAAAAAAAGCAAACACCAGGCCTGAACCCCCAAATACCAAGTACATAAGGTGAAAAAACTCCCAAATGGAAATCACGAGAGGAACCCGGCTATAGAGGGGGAGTCCATCCTCCACTGGCCAGCCTCTGCTAACTAAGCAGCATATAATTTAATGGCACAAGCACCCAGAGAAGGGACTGTCACAATGTAGCAGCAGAGGGGAGCAGGCAACCCATGTAACAGACTCTTCCAGCGAGCTTTCCCACACTGAATCTATTTACACAGCTGGATATTTTACTGGAGAAACACAAAATGACACGGCAACTGGGATCTGGGAAACGAAACCGCAATCTGTGAACAACAAGCCTACTTCCTCCCCTGGTTCATGTACTGACACAGCCTAAAGTCCCAGATGCATCACCATGCCCCTCTAAACTGCACTACACCTCCCTTCATTTGGGCCTCTACTTTTCAAGCTAGTTTATTACCTCCACTGTAACCTACTCAACCCATTTTGGCTGCTGCCGTGGATCCCTTATTACTTCTACATCCATTCTACCTCTACTTTACCCCGGGGCCGGCCAGGATGGGCTCCCCGCTATGGCTGGGTTCCTCTCGAGATTTCTTCCCATCAGGGCTTTATTTTCCCACCACTGTTTTACGTAATGTGCTTTCTAAGTGCGGTTCAGGCCTGGTTTTTTCTATTTTTCTGCAAAGCATCTTTGAGACAGGTTTTCTGTAAAAAGTGTGATACAAATAAAATAGATTTGTTTTGATATTTCTTTAACACTTACACTATACTCCCACAACTTTTATTATGACACTTTGGGGTGTATGTTGTGTTTCATTAGAAATAGAGCATGGTGTGTTCTATAAGGAGTTGCTAGGCAACGTCATGCATTTTGGGGTATCTTGGTAATGCACTTGGTGTTGTGGATTTATTGGTGATGTTTTGGGGAAGTATGAGAAATGTGTTGAGGATGAGTTTGGCAGCAGACAGCTGCAGAATGGATGAAGAGGGTGTTCATCTGACAGACACGCTGTGGCAGGATGCCTGCACAATTCTCTCTCTTCCGAAAAGGGCTGGTGTGGGCGCAGGTTTCTCTCTTAGCCCAGAACTAAGACGCCTGATTCTACTTATCAAGGTCTTGACTGAAGACCATGGTTAGTTAATTAATTGAATCAGTATTTATTTAGTTGAATTTTGTGCCGGGCTAAAACTAAAACGTGAGCCCTCCCCAGACCGTGACCCCCCCCCCCCCCCCCCCCCGCCTCCACTAAACGCAAGACTGCTCCCAAACTTACTGCATATCTCAGCCCAGTTTATTCATGGAGCAGTCAGCACTAAGCACACAACACAACCACAACGCACTGCGCAGTCAGCATTAAGCACACAACACAACACAACGCACTGCGCAGTCAGCACTAAGCACACAACACAACCACAACGCACTGCGCAGTCAGCATTAAGCACACAACACAACACAACGCACTGCGCAGTCAGCACTAAGCACACAACACAACACAACGCACTGCGCAGTCAGCACTAAGCACACAACACAACACAACGCACTGCGCAGTCAGCACTAAGCACACAACACAACGCAACGCACTGCGCAGTCAGCACTAAGCACACAACACAACGCAACGCACTGCGCAGTCAGCACTAAGCACACAACACAACGCACTGCGCAGTCAGCACTAAGCACACAACACAACGCACTGCAGTCTCATCAGAGATCCCTTCGGTCTGAACACACACCCTGGGAACGGCCCGGGTCTCATTTCACTAAATTTGAAGAGATTAAGCATCTTAGGTCTTTTCTCATAACTCTTATCTTTCATTAATTTAGTATACTCCAAACTATTAGCTGGCCTCCCAGTTTTGTATCACCTGTAAATTTAACTGAAGTACTTTCAATGTCCCAGTCAAGGTCATTGAAAAAAATGAGTGGTCCCAGCACTGATCCTTAAAAGGCTCCACTTCCAACAGTATCCAGCTCAGATAAGATCTCTCCAACTATGCTTTGGGTTCAAACCTGTAGCCATTTCCAAATTCCCTGAAATATCTCCTGTAATTCCTACTGTCCTCGTGTAGCTAATAAGTCCCTCATGTGGTACCTTATCAAATTATTTTTTGAAAACTAAGTACATAATGTCATAAGCCTTATAGTCAAAACACTTGGTATCTTCTTCAAAGAACACCAGAAAGTTTGTCAGGCATGACCTTCCCTTGTGAAAACTATGCTGGCTATCCCTCAGGATGTTGCTATTATATTCATCCGCATGCTCCTCCCCAGGTCATGTCTCTGTAATCCCAACTATGTCAAAGCCCCCACTATTATGCTTAGTTATTTATGTTTCTATCATTTAGACAAAGACATTTCAGATTACTTCTACATATCCTCTCCCGGGCCCTCAAGTCCCTAGTTTAAATAATCCTGTGCTACCTGAACCATACGCTCACCCAGTCCAGCAGTACCACTCTGGTTCAAGTGCAGCTCATTGCAAAAGGAGTTCCAGCGCCCCATAAACAGGTACCCCTCCTTCCTGCACCAGGTTTGTAGCCATGTGTTTTTTTATAAATACCATGCCCTGTATGTGCAGTGTCTTGTCATTTTTCTAATCATTTTAATACCATGTAAGGTGACGTTGAGTGCTCAGAAAGGCGCCTGATGAATATTATTTATTATTATTTTATTATTATTATTATTATTATTATTATTATTATTATTATTATCATGTGTTAAACTACCATGGAGGTTCTGCTCCTATTCTTTTCTGCTAGCTTCACAAATATGTCCTGCAGAACCTCACACCTACCCCTACCTATGTCATTGGGTCCTACGTGAAACATGATCACTGGATCCCTCCCTGCTCTGGCCAGGAGCTTGTCTGCATGCATCAGGAGATCTCCTACCTGGGCACCAGGCAGGCAACACACCTGCAAACAAACTATGCTGTCTACCCCTCTAATGACTGAGTCCCCCTCTATCACTAACTCCCTTTTCCGGGAGGATGTAGCCATCTGGGTGCCCAGTGGCTCCTCAGTCCTCCCACTCTCAGGGTCAAGAGCCAGGTCCAATTCCTGCAAGGGCTGGAATCAGTTGGACACCACAACCTCTGGAGATGTCGCCCCTGTGTGGTGTGCACGCCCTTTTCTGCATCTGCGCCCCACTGTCACCCATCTATCTCTCCCTGCCTGCTCTGGCTTCTCCCCCCTTCCTAGCTGTGGTGTGTGCACACCAGTTCCTTAAAGGACATGCAACTCAGTTTCTGGAACTCTACAAATTGTGAACTGTGGAGTCCAGCAAGCTGGCACTCGAGATCAAGAATCTTGCTCTCGAGCTGCTCAATGAGCAGGCAATGTCACCCAGGAAATCGCTTTCCAGAAGCGCGATCATCTTGCACCCCTCACACAGCTTTGGACACATTTTTATTCCCTAACTATCTATAACTAAATAAAGACTAAGATTGTCAGTGCATGATAGATATGCCTTATAGTTAGTTTACAATATTTTAAAATAGAAAATCCTGCATAGTATGCCTGATGATTTTTACTAAATAGCAATAATGGAAGGGACCCTTGTACTAGGTAATTTTATTATATTTTATCTCAGGAAAAAATACAACCAAAATTCATCCAGAATCATATTATAATAAAGTACAGAAAATGTTAGCACATAACAATAAAGTCTAATTATTTAACGAGAGTTATATTGTGCTCCTGGAAGGGTGAATAACTAAAAAAACCTCCAGTCAGCAAGAAGGTGCCTGAATGAGCCAGCCGGCTAGTGTGCCAGCCGAGTGCTTTACGAAGGGAAAACAGTGAAAAATTACCTCAAGGTCCCTTAATGGCAACAAAGATTTTCACCTTGGGAGCACAACTTGGGGTACCTTACTTATAGTATGGGTTTTAAAAACTTTAACTAATATCAAATACACACTTGAAAGCTCAATATAATCCTGTAATAACCTCCACCAGGCACTTCCCACTCTCTCTCTCTGAAACAGGAAGTGCATGTACAACATACACACACACAAACACACACACTGATGTAATACATTACACATCAAACCTCAGCACAGTAAACACATTACGCATCATCCTTAAAGGCATAGATCTTCTATCTAAACTGCATGATTATTGACCAGATAAAACCCAGGCCTGTTCCCCACCCTCTAAGCACATTAACAATGCGGTATTCTCCATTTATAAATATTAATCTCCTGCTTCATAAAATATGAACGCAGAAAAAAGTGGCTATTCTCTTACTTCTGCAGCAGCTGTGGACAGGGAACTGTAACCCTCTTCTTTTCAAAATGATTTTCCCTCCTTTTTCTCCCCAGTGTGGAGCAGCTCATCACACAATGCGCTGTCAGTTTGGAAGTCGGGCTTGAACAGACATGAATCAGAGGAAATGATTTCATGTTCAGCTCAACTCAGACAAACCTGCAGGTGACTGGTCCACCAGCAGGGGTCACTGCTGAGCAGTTAGATACCCACACATTATCACCCAGAGAGTCATACAGGCACGGTAACACATTATCACCCAGAGAGTCATACAGGCACGCTAACACACTAACACTCAGAGAGTCATACAGACACGCTAACACATTAGCACCCAGAGAGTCATACAGACACGCTAACACATTATCACCCAGAGAGTCATACAGACACGCTAACACATTATCACCCAGAGAGTCATACAGACACGCTAACACATTAGCACCCAGAGAGTCATACAGACACGCTAACACATTAGCACCCAGAGAGTCATACAGGCACGCTAACACACTAACACTCAGAGAGTCATACAGACACGCTAACACATTAGCACCCAGAGAGTCATACAGACACGCTAACACATTAGCACCCAGAGAGTCATACAGGCACGCTAACACACTAACACTCAGAGAGTCATACAGACACGCTAACACATTAGCACCCAGAGAGTCATACAAGCACGCTAACACATTATCACCCAGAGAGTCACGGGGATGTAAGCAAATCACAGTCATTGGATTAGAATGATGGTGTTCTTTTCGATGTTAATGGCAGCAGGTCCCTGGTGATGGTATTTCAGTCACTAGCCCCTGAGTAATATGGAGATAACAGTCACTACTGAGGTGAAAGCAATCCAACACACATTAGAGGCTTAATTTCAATAGTCAACAGGTGACCTCCGTAACTGGGTGTTTGGTGTTTTAAGGTGATATAGATATCAAACTGGAACAGGATTTGACCAAAGGACTAAATGTTTTTTAACCAATCATCTCTGTTTTTCTCTCTTCATCATCCAATCATAAGCATCTCATCACTGCAGTGTCAAGTGAGCAGACCAACACATGCTGCTGCTTCCGTACGCTTCTCTCTCATTTCCCAGCATTCACTGCAGCGCAAACCAGATTAAGAAGCAGGGCTGTGTAAAAAAAATTAAAAGCAATCATATTTATTCTTCCATTGTTTTCACCAGGAAGAAGACTGTAAGAGGAAATGGCCATAAGGAGAGAGGAAGAGCCGTTGTTTATAATAAGGAATTCACCTTGCGTGTGCAGACAGACTGCGCACAGTGTGAATGAGCCCTGGTGCACCCAGGCTCTAGGACAGAGGGTTCCTCCTGCTCAGGGGTCACCAGGAAGCTCAAAACAGTGTGTGTGATGAGGGGGAGCATGAGCTCAGGGATTCAGTTCCAGACCCAGGGTTAGATCAGAAAATTGAAGAGGGATTTACCAATATTAGGGGTGTAATGATACAGCAATCTGGATCATACCCTACTGTGAGAAAGCTTTAGGTCTACACCCCTGCCTTTTAGTATTATCATCATTAGCAGGCAGAAGAAGCAGTAGTAGTGTGCTAGTGAAATTATTCTTAATGTTACTAATAATAACAAAAATATGGACCATAACCTGCTGTAACCAGTGGTGACTGCTGAACTTTAACTGAAATTTTGTGGGAGCAGTGACCCTGTTATTTCCTGGAGCTGACACACACCCCTATATTGGGGATCCAGGAGCTGACACACACCCCTATATTGGGGATCCAGGAGCTGACACAAGCCCCTATATTGGGAACCCAAAGTATGTTTCTCGTGAAAGATAGTGATGGTGCTGAGGTGACTAATACAGGGATTATATCAGACATGAGGCACACTGTAGCAATTCATGACTATGTATTCACACACACACACACACACACACTAAATGGGAACTGTTAAGTAGCTAAATGTTTCTGAGATCAACAATCATTTTCACCCTTGCGCTACAATATATTTGATATACTAGTAAATCCTTATTTCTGTTTTGCACAGAACATGACATCACTTTACACTCCCGCGAAAATGCTCCATTGTGCTCACCGCGTCGCTCATGGTGATAGCAATCCGGGCCAGAACGGAATCTACAGTAATTTACTAACCCATTGCCGTCACCAAACAGAAGAAATGAACAGTAAAAGTCTAACAAAGCAGCACCGTCGCGTATCATTTTTTCTTCGTTGTTTTTTTGAAAGTAAAATTGAAATGTGAAGAACATATGTGGTGAATTGTTTATAGGATGAGGAATTGTCAGATGACTCTGCCCAAATATGACAAATTCCGACCTTAAAAGCGCTGATCAGAACATATGTTTGCTAACAATCAACTGTTTAAATGCTACACGCGGCAATGAATTCGCGTGTCCTATATCCAGGCGATGCCATTCCTTTGAAGCACAGCAGAACAGAGAAACCACAAAGGTGCATGCAGGCATTGTGCAAAACGCTGAAAGATGCCTGTCAGAGAGTGGGCTGGACGATGCCCGCGTATCGACCATAATTATGCTTCAGTCTGCCATTCAATATCCCACCGACAGGACGGACACACATTCAATGTTAAAATCGCCGATTGAACGGCAGATAATGTGCTGATGGGAATTAACGGTTGTTCAGACACGTATTTTAGGGGAAAGAAATCAGTTATGGCAGATATGATCAATAGACAGGTTTGGATGAACGTGACATACAAGGCCAGTTAATCAACCAAACGAAGCAGGCGTATGGTTATGTATTTTATGATTGCCTCCCTATAACAGGCTCATATAACGCATTGAACCCTTCCTCCATTCGCCCTCTCTTCACCAGACAACATAAGGAAAATCAGGCAGGATTTCCTTCAACGCCTGAAAATAAGAAGCTCGACAAGGTCAGCGTTGTAAGCTCCAAATCCACGTGTGACACATAAAAACAAAGATGAATAAATTCAATATCCTACCACTCAATCACAGAAATTTCCCCTCCACGCGCCTTTGTGTTCCGCGCCGCTCTGCGTCTCCGCCGTGCTGCTGCACGCGAGCTCCGACCTCTTTGTGTTGCTGATGCTGCGGGTGCTCGCTCCTCGCAGCAGACACACAGGATCGAACCACGAGAGGATCCGCTCTGGAGAAGAACCGCTCAGCACAACTGCACGTGAACAGGGAGGGTGTGGCTGAACAAGACCGCGTGCCATTTGAGCCTCCTTCGCTGCAACAATTGCATGCTATTTGCTCGGTCACTGGTCTGTTTGTATTTTGCTGCAATGGTTGCTTTTATAGTTTGCTTACTAGTCGACTTCGTGCGATATTTTTGGTTTTAAAAACCCGTAACGGTAGAATAGCCTACATTTCTTCCTTGTAGATTGGTATAAGTCCTACCTATTATTTTTCTTATAAATGGTGCTGGGGGGAATTCTAATGTACAATTCCGCAGTTGTAGGCTGTATCAAACTGAAATATAGGCTTAATGAAACCGAGGGACAATATCACGTGATCGGTTCAAGAAATATGAAGGAACAAGGAACGATTGTTTGGATGAGAGGGACCGGGCTCGAACGGGGGTCTTCACTTGGCAGATAAGTTATTCATAAAACTGTTCCTTTACAACGATTCAGTTTATCGGGCGTGGGCTCGTGTTGTTCTGCGCACTGTGGTGTATATTCTCCATGAGGTTCACTGGAGATAGTCCTACAAAGAACATGCAAGCAGAGTAGGCTACATATTTTTTTTTAAAAATGGAAAGAAATTTAAGAAATGACAAAAGGCAGAATATATAGGCAGTTATATGAACACTGCGCGGATTGCTAGTCGTGCAGCGTACTTGTTCTTGCACGTAGGAAAGTGTGGCCTACGCCACCCCTGTCCACCCCAAAATGATATTCAAATGACTACAATTCCCAGAATTCTGTACTGTAAATAGACACCAGGCTTACTCTTCTGCAGAAACGAATGAGACGGAACTGGAGTGAAAGAAGTTATGGGTACGTGGTAGTACCGTTGAAAACCATCTACACTGAAAACACCAAACGAACATAGGTTATGGCTCCAAGTAAACAGGATTTTTCGCTGAAAAGATCCAGCGGAGCTAGGAGTGGCTCAGTGCTAAATTTGAGAACGCCGGTGAACTCGCTCCCTTTGCGGCGGAGCTCAGCGGTCTTGCCCTCGGTGCTGACGTTTGCAGTGATCGTGGCGTCCGGAGGCCTGTTGCTTATGATAGAGAAAGGACTATTGAACAGCGTGGACACCCCTCCGCCTCGAGGAAATGGCAAGAAAATCGATTACCTCAGCCCATCCAGGCATCAAAGTTCTGCCACGGACGCCGAATCTCAGGTAGGCTATCGATTACTGCATTTATGATTAGTCTAGCTTGTGAAGCGCTGCGATAGCAATGAGCAGTACTAACTTCTTATCAGTTTACAACCAATTACTATGTCAAAACGTTTATTTACGTTCTGAGAGTTAAGTGTTGAGCCATCTGTAAAGCGGCGCGAGCTCAGTGTAGTGCTGACTTGAGGCACCCGCCAGCGCGAGATGTTAAAACGTGCAGGTCCGTGGAATTTAAGGGAAAACTGGCACAACCGCCACAGCTGTACCACTGCGGCAGCCGGCCCGTCGATGAGTGGTGCGTAAATAGTTAACGTGTTTTGTGTTTAATGCTATGTTATAGTTGCACTTAGCAGATTAATCTGATTTGCGGTATGTGACCGTGTGGAATGCGATTTGAAATATACGTTGTGGTTGTTTGGCACCATGAAAAAATAAATGTTGCTGTCTTTCAATTGTGGCTTAACATCGACAACGCAAACTTAACAAAATTAGAAAATGTAGATCCTGTTTTCAGCTCCAATTTTAAGTTATTTATGCACTTGAGTTTGCGGATGTGAAGCCATGCATCACATTGCCTCAGTCTTGGGTGCCAAGTGTACATTATCCGTGATGTACGTGTATATTTCAGTGGGATGTGAGCCCTCAATTTTTATTAAATTGTATCACTTGGCCTGGCAATGTTGGATGAAATGTATTTTGCAAACGAAATTGTAGACTGAAATGATGGGGAGTTATAGAACTTTAACTCTGTTATACTTATATACCATGAAAATAACAAATCATTGCTTGTATTGTGACTTTTGAGGCAGTCATCTGCTTCCAGATGTGATTTTACTTCTTGATATATGTTTCCATTTAAGATCATACAGGACATCCGGAACCGCACGATATGGACGGTGTGTGGGCAGAAGAACATGCCGCACAGCGTGTGGTCGCTCAGCGCCGTCCAGAGGAAGACGCTGCTGCAGCACATCCTGGTGAACGACGAGCACCGCTTCCTGTACTGCTACGTGCCCAAAGTGGCCTGCTCCAACTGGAAGCGTGTGCTGAAGGTGCTGAGCGGCGCCCTGGAGAGCGTGCACGTCAAGCTCAAGATGGACCACAAGAGCGACCTGCTCTTCCTGGCGGACCTGAAGCCGCAGGAGATCCGCTACCGTCTCAAGCACTACTTCAAGTTCCTGTTCGTGCGCGACCCCATGGAGCGGCTGCTGTCCGCCTACAGGAACAAGTTCGGCGAGATCGAGGCGTACCAGAGGAAGTACGGCGCGGAGATTGTGCGGCGCTACAGGAAGAACCCGGGCAAGGCGATGGGGGACGACGTGACTTTCGCGGAGTTTGTGCGCTACCTGCTGGACGAGGACGTGGAGCGCATGAACGAGCACTGGATGCCCGTGTACAACCTGTGCCAGCCCTGCGCCGTGTCCTACGACTTCATTGGCTCGTACGAGCGGCTGCAGGCGGACGCTCGCTTCGTGCTACAGCGCGTGTCGGCTCCGCCCCACGTGCAGTTTCCAGAGCGACAGGCCTGGTACAGCCCGGTGACCCCCCAGACTCTGCAGTACTACCTCTGCAGCCTCCCCCCCCCTCTGCTCTCTGAACTCCTCCCCAAATACATCCTGGACTTCTCCCTCTTCAGCTATCCACTGCCAAACACCACCAGCCAGCACTGCCGCCAGTAGTGCCCCCATTTTATACTTTTATTATGAAGGCCGATTTGCCTTATTTTTATATGGAGAGAAATGTAGTCGTATTTCCTTACAGGACTGGGCTTCGTGGCCAAATGACAACAGGAGGTTGAAACCACTGTGAGGCACAGGAATGCATTATGGGATGTCTGTAATGGTTCTATGATGTATTATAGGGTATCTGTAATGGTTCTGTGATGCATTATGGGATGTCTGTAATGGTTCTGTGATGTATTATTGCAGCACAACCCCCTTCCTGGAGATCTACCGTCCTGTAGGTTTTCATTCCAGTCCTAACAAAGCACACCTCATTCAGCAGCTTGAGATCGCATCAAGCTGCTTATCACTTGAGTCAGGTGTGCTTTGCTAGGGTTGGAGTGTAAACCTGCAGGTTGGTAGACCTCCAGGAACAGAGTTGGGCAGCCCTGCATTATGGGATGCCTTTACCGATGCTTTGACCCTGTTCCTGAAACAAACGTCAAACTCAGGTTCCACCCACAAAAGGAAATTAAAGCTCAATTCTGTAATTGTTGAATGGCTTTGTTCAGTCAACTTTACACTTGGAGAAGCTTCAGGAAGCACTGCAAAATCTCACAACAGTGCACTCTCGGCATGTGAGCACCTTGAAAATATCACATGCCGAGTGACAGAATATCCAGGACCCCCGTCTCTAATCCCAGCCTCTAATCCTGGGGGCAATGTTGTTAAGAAAAGCTCAGATGAAAAGCATACTCAGAATATAACTTTAAAAAATTAAATATGTTTATTCAAATACATTTACATAAATATGAACATTTTCCACAACAGAACATAATGGAATGTTTAATTAAGGCATGATTCAGGGTCCAATGCCACTGTTCCTACATACACAGACAGACGCACAGCTGCAGTGCTGGTCTTCATGGTTCTTTAAAGCTGACACTTCTGCGAAAGAGAGCATCAGTTCAGAGGGAGCCCTGAGTGAGCATATGGTGTGTGTGTGTGAGTGCGTTTGTGTAATGTAAGTGTGTCTGTGTAGTGTGAGTGTGTGTATGTGTGTAGTGCGTGTTGTGTGAGTGTGTGTAGTGTGAGTGTTTAGTGTGAGTGTTGTGTGTTGTGTGAGTGTGTGTAGAGTGTAGTGTGTGTGAAGTATGTGAGTGTGTGTAGAGTGTATAGAGTGTAGTATGTGAGTGTGTGTAGAGTGTAGTGTGTGTGTGAGTGTGTAGTGTGTGTGAGTGTGTGTGTGTGTGTAGAGTGTAGTGTGTGTGAGTGTGTGTAGAGTGTAGTGTGTGTGTAGAGTGTACTGTGTGTGTGTGTTGTGTGTGTGTAGTGTGTAAACCTGTCTGTACAGCAGACTCACTTCTCAGGGGATGTCCGCAGAATGGAACGCTCAGGAGAGGGGGGGCGGGGACTGAGGGAAGAGTTGAGGGGGGAGGAGCTTCTGAGGGACGAGAAGGACACACCCTGTCTGCGCATCTCCTGCACCGCCCGCTCCCTAGGCAACAGAGCAGGACTGAGGGAGCGGCTCACCTCTGACCTTTAACCTTTACCTGCAGCACCACCCACACCTTCCTATACCTGCAGCACCACCCATACCTTCCTATACCTGCAGCACCACCCACACCTTCCTATACCAGCAGCACCACCCATACCTTCCTTTACCTGCAGCACCACCCACACCTTCCTTTACCTGCAGCACCACCCACACCTTCCTTTACCTGCAGCACCACCCACACCTTCCTATACCTGCAGCACCACCCACACCTTCCTTTACCTGCAGCACCACCCACACCTTCCTATACCTGCAGCACCACCCACACCTTCCTATACCTGCAGCACCACCCACACCTTCCTTTACCAGCAGCACCACCCACACCTTCCTATACCTGCAGCACCACCCACACCTTCCTATACCTGCAGCACCACCCACACCTTCCTTTACCTGCAACACCACCCACACCTTCCTTTACCAGCAGCACCACCCACACCTTCCTATACCTGCAGCACCACCCACACCAGCTGCATGGTTTTACCTCTCAAAGCGCTCTTTGGTGAGCTGCATGGTTTTACCTCTCAAAGCGCTCTTTGGTGAGCTGTCTCTTCAGCACATCCAGCTCTGTCTGCAGCTGGGAGACCTTTCCTCTGAGCTGGGAAACCTCCTTCGCCTGCGTCACACTGCGGAGACAAGTTTACATTAACAGACCATTACAGACACTGCAGAGTTTACATTAACAGACCATTACAGACACTGCAGAGTTTACATTAACAGACCATTACAGACACTGCAGAGTTTACATTAATAGACCATTACAGACACTGCAGAGTTTACATTAACAGACCATTACAGACACTGCAGAGTTTACATTAACACACCATCACAGACACTGCAGGACTGGAATTTCCCACCGCTGGTTTACAGCATCCACATTAACACAGAGGTGGAGGTGTAGAGGGGATGATGAAGGGTGGAGGTATAGAGGGGAGGATGAGGGTGCAGGTGTGGAGGAGAAGATGAGGGTGGAGGTGTAGAGGGGAGGATGAGGGTGGAGGTGTGGAGGAGAAGATGAGGGTGGAGGTGTAGAGAGGAGGATGAGGGTGGAGGTGTAGAGGGGAAGATGAGGGTGGAGGGGAGGATGAGGGTGGAGGTATAGAGGGGGATGAGGGTGGAGGGGTAGAGGGGAGGATGAGGGTGGAGGTGTGGAGGAGAAGATGAGGGTGGAGGTGTAGAGGGGAGGATGAGGGTGGAGGTGTAGAGGGGAAGATGAGGGTGGAGGGGGAGGATGAGGGTGGAGGTATAGAGGGGGATTAAGTGTGGAGGTGTAGAGGGGAGGATGAGGGTGGAGGTAAAGAGAGGAGGATGAGGGTGGAGGGGTAGAGGGGAGGATGAGGGTGGAGGTATAGAGAGGAGGATGAGGGTGGAGGTGTGGAGGAGAAGATGAGGGTGGAGGTGTAGAGGGGAGGATGCGGGTGGAGGTGTAGAGGGGAATATGAGGGTGGAGGGGAGGATGAGGGTGGAGGTATAGAGGGGGGATAAGGGTGGAGGTGTATAGAGGAGGATGAGGGTGGAGGGGTAGAGGGGAGGATGAGGGTGGAGGTATGGAGAGGAGGATGAGGGTGGAGGGGTAGAGGGGAGGATGAGGGTGGAGGTGTGGAGAATATGAGGGTGGAGGTGTAGAGGGGAGGATGAGGGTGGAGGCATAGAGGGGAGGATGAGGGTGGAGGGGTAGAGGGGAGGATGAGGGTGGAGGTGGAGATGTTCTTACGCTTTACTGTCGGCGAGGGTCAGGCGATCTCGCAGCACCTGGACCTCAGACTGGCGCTCGCTGGCGCTCAGGTGCGTCTCAAACTCCTTCTGCCGGTTGCTGCTGAGCAGCGTCTCCAGGTTCCGCACGTCAGCCTCTCATTGGACAGCTGCTTCTTCAGAAGGTCCGCCTCCGACCGCACGTCCTCCAGCTCTCCCATTACCTGCAGGAAACACACCACACTCACCTTTACCTGCAGGAAACACACACGCCACTCACCTTTATCTGCAGGAAACACACCCAACTCACCTTTACCTACAGAAAACACCCTCACTCATCTTTACCTACAGAAAACACCCCACTCACCTTTACATTACAGGACAACATTACAGGCATTTCAGACGCCTTACCTGCAGAAACGACGCCCCACTCAAAGTGTTACCTGCAGGAACAAGTATGACGAAAACCCTAGAGAGAAGTCACCCTTACCTGCAGGGAACAACCGCATAGACTCACTTGGACCCTGCAGGAAACACGCCCCACTTACACTTTAATACACGAGAACGGCAACAATTACTGCTTGTATTTTTTTTTTTTTTTTTTTAAACTACAGGCAAACACACAGTTAATGCACCACTCACAACCCTAAGCTTACCTACAGGGGGGAGGGAAGGGGACTGCAGCCTGAAGACCTGAGTCTTCAGTTGTCGTTTGAAAACAGCTGTTCCACCTCCACGGGGAGGTCATTCCACCACGTGGGGCCAGAAAACAGGAGACCTGGAGGTGCAGGTGCGAAGAGGGGGACTCAGGCGTCCTGACCTACAGAACGGAGGGATCCCTGGCATGTAGGGTTTGAATACCTTTACCTACAGGAAACACACCCCACTCACCCTTACCTGCAGGAAACACGCCCCACTCACCTTTACCTGCAGGAAACACGCCCCACTTACCTTTACCTACAGGAAACACACCCCACTCACCTTTACCTACAGGAAACACCTCACTCACCTTTACCTACAGGAAACACCCCACTCACCTTTACCTACAGGAAACACCCCACTCACTTTTACCTACAGGAAACACACCCCACTCACCTTTACCTACAGGAAACAGCCCACTCACTTTTACCTACAGGAAACTCACCCCACTCACCTTCACCTACAGGAAACACGCCCCACTCACCTTTACCAACAGGAAAACACACCCCACTCACCTTTATACCAACAGGAAACACACACACCACTCACCTTTATAAACAGGAAACACACACACCACTCACCTTTATAAACAGGAAACAAAAACACGCCCACACACAGGAAACACTGCTCGCTGATGTACAAGTAAGACTCACCCTTTCTAGTTCCATACTCTTGGAGGTGAGCTGGCGTGATGTCATTTCCTTGTTGGAGTCCAGTTTGACGCAGAGCTCCCTGACGGAGGCCAGGTCAGCGAGGGCAGAGTCTCTCTCTGTATTGGCCAGCTGCAGCTCCTCCTCCAGGCGGGACAGACTCCTCACCAGCGAGGAGCCCTGTGCCTCGTATGCCTGCTGGGCACTCATGTGCTGTAGGAAAGACCAGCACATCCACCAGTAAGGGGAAAACTCACAGCACATCCAACAGTGAGTGAAAACTCACAGCACATCCACGGGTAAGGGGAAAACTCACAGTACATCCAACAGTGAGGGGAAAACTCTTACACATCCACCACTGAGAACCATAACAGTGATAACAGTCAGAACCACCATTTCACTGAGGAACAGAAACGCATAACCGCTCTCTCAACTGCCTTTTCACTGAGGAACAGAAACGTAGAACCGCTCTTTCAATTGCCTTTTCAGTGAGGAACAGAAACGCAACCGCATTATTATGGAATATTGTTGGTTACAACCACAGACTGCATTTCAATAGAGGGTTAATCACTTGCTCCTTCATCCTTTCCTTTACCCCTCTGACCTCCTGTACCTCTCTCTACCTCCTATATCTCTCTCTCCAGTATCTCTCTCTCACCTCCTGTATCTCTCTCTCCTGTACCTCTCTCTCACCTCCTGTATCTCTCTCTCCAGTATCTCTCTCTCACCTCCTGTATATCTCTCTCCAGTATCTCTCTCACCTCCTGTATCTCTCTCTCACCTCCTGTACCTCTCTCTCCAGTATCTCTCTCTCACCTCCTGTACCTCTCTCTCCAGTATCTCTCTCTCACCTCCTGTACCTCTCTCTCCAGTATCTCTCTCACCTCCTGTATCTCTCTCTCCAGTATCTCTCTCTCACCTCCTGTATCTCTCTCTCCAGTATCTCTCTCACCTCCTGTATCTCTCTCTCCAGTATCTCTCTCTCACCTCCTGTATCTCTCTCTCCAGTATCTCTCTCTCACCTCCTGTATCTCTCTCCTGTATCTCCCTCTCTTACCTCCTGTATCTCTCTCTCTGGGTGGCTGACTCTCTCTCTCTAACCTCCTGTATCTCTCTCTAACCTCCTGTATCTCTCTCTAACCTCCTGTGTCGCTCTCTCCTCTCTCTCTCTCTCTCTCTCTCTCACCTCCTGTATCTCTCTCTCTCTCTCTCTCACCTCCTGTATCTCTCTCTCCCTCACCTCCTGTATCTCTCTCTCCAGGTGGCTGACTCTCTCTCTCTCTCACCTCCTGTATCTCTCTCTCTCTCTCCCTCTCTCTCACCTCCTCTATCTCTCTCTCCAGGTGGCTGACTCTCTCTCTCTCTCACCTCCTGTATCTCTCTCTCTCTCTCTCTCACTCACCTCCTGTATCTCTCTCTCTCTCTCTCTCTCTCACCTCCTGTATCTCTCTCTCTCTCTCTCACCTCCTGTATCTCTCTCTCTCTCCCTCTCTCTCTCTCACTCACCTCCTGTATCTCTCTCTCCAGGTGGCTCTCTCTCTCTCACTCACCTCCTGTATCTCTCTCTCCAGGTGGCTGACTCTCTCTCTCACTCACCTCCTGTATCTCTCTCTCCAGGTGGCTGACTCTCTCTCTCTCACTCACCTCCTGTATCTCTCTCTCCAGGTGGCTCTCTCTCACTCACTCACCTCCTGTATCTCTCTCTCCAGGTGGCTGACTCTCTCTCTCAGGTGTCTGCGTTCGGTGTCGGCAGACAGGAGCTCCAGGCGGATGGAGTTGTTCAGCCCCTCTGCCTGGTGCAGCTTCAGCTCAGAGTCCTCCGCCTGAGAGTGGGCCATGCGGAACCGCTCCAGAACCTCCCGGTTCTCCTGCTCCTGCCGACCCACACAGCAACAACACAACCGCATCAAACAGGGTAACAGCAACAACACAACCGCATCAAACAGGGTAACAGCAACAACACAACCGCATCAAACAGGGTAACATCAACAACACAACCACATCAAACAGGGTAACAGCAACAACACAACTGCATCAAACAGGGTAACAGCATCAACACAACTGCATCAAACAGGGTAACAGCAACAACACAACCATATCAAACAGGGTACAGCAACAACACAACCACATCAAACAGGGTACAGCAACAACACAATCACATCAAACAGGGTAACAGCAACAACACAACCAGCTTCCCAGAGTAACAGTCTCAGAGAGTTACAGCCCCACAGAGCTGCAGCTTCACAGAGTTACAGGCCCACAGAGCTACAGCTTCACAGAGTTACAGCTCCACAGAGTTACAGCTTCACAGAGTTACAGCTTCACAGAGCTACAGCTTCACAGAGTAACAGTCGCAGAGAGTTCCAGCCTCACAGAGCTACAGCCCCACAGAGTTAAGAGTTGCACTAACCTTGGCAGCCATTAGACTCTCAATTCTGGCCACCTCTGATATGTAGGACTGAACCCTCAGCTTCAACTCGTCCTTCTCATGCAGGGCTTCCTCCATCTCTGCATGTACTGCCTGAAACACAGGTAAACATGCCGATGATCACTTTACCACATACCAGAAACACAGGTAAACATGCCGATAATCACTTTACCACTTTACACAGGTAAACATGCTGATAATCACTTTACCACACACCTGGTCATGGTGAGCAGGTTGTGTGAGTGTGTGTGTGTGTGCGTGTGTATGTGTGTACCTGGTTCTCTCTGGTCATGGTGAGCAGGTCATCCTGCAGTCTGCGGTTCTCACGCAGAGCGACCTCTCTCCCGCGGCCCACGTCCGCCAGCTCGCCCTGCACAGAGTCCAGCTGCCTGCGGAGGCTGCAGATCTCCTGCTCCCGGCTGCTCAGCACCCCCTTCAGCTGCCTGTGGGTAACAGCAGCTTACAGTAACCTCAGGAGCGCACACACACAGGAGCGCACACACACAGGAGCATACACACACAGGAGCGCACACACACACACGCACACACAGACACAGGAGTATGCACACACACGCACACACACACACGCACACACACACACACACAGACACAGGAGTATGCACACACACAGGAGCGCACACACACACACGCACACACAGACACAGGAGTATGCACACACACAGGAGCGCACACACACAGGAGCGCACACACACAGGAGCGCACACACACAGGAGCATACACACACAGGAGCGCACACACACACACGCACACACAGACACAGGAGTATGCACACACACAGGAGCGCACACACACAGGAGCGCACACACACAGGAGCATACACACACAGGAGCGCACACACACACACGCACACACAGACACAGGAGTATGCACACACACAGGAGCGCACACACACAGGAGCATACACACACACAGGAGCGCACACACACACACGCACACACAGACACAGGAGTATGCACACACACGCACACACACACACGCACACACACACACACACAGACACAGGAGTATGCACACACACACAGGAGCGCACACACACACACACGCACACACAGACACAGGAGTATGCACACACACAGGAGCGCACACACACACAGGAGCGCACACACACAGGAGCGCACAGAGCATACACACACAGGAGCGCACACACACACAGGAGTATGCACACACACAGGAGCGCACACACACAGGAGCGCACACACACACAGGAGTATGCACACACACAGGAGCGCACACACACAGGAGCGCACACACACACAGGAGCACACACACACACAGGAGCACACACAGACACAGGAGCGCACACACACAGGAGCGCACACACACAGGGAGCATACACAGGAGCGCACACACACACAGGAGCGCACACACACAGGAGCGCACACACACAGGAGCATACACACACACAGGAGCGCACACACACAGGAGGAGCACACACACACACACAGGAGCGCACACA
>CM045886.1:70997549-71020049 GCA_025169545.1 Anguilla japonica | reverse complement strand
ACTACTAATGTGTAACAGTAACAGTGTGATGTGTAACAGTAACAGTAGCAGTAAAAGCATTCATTTAGTATTAGTTTACTGTCTGTATGAAGTTCTCCAGGTTGGTGAACCTCCTGTCTTCCTCCTCTCTTTCTGTCAGTGTTGCGCTGTGGGCAATCTGCAAAAACAACACCTATCAACCACCCTCAAAACTAAACACCACCTTCAACACTGAGTACCACCCTCAACACAAAACACCACCCTCACACTGAAAACCACCCTCAATACTAAACACCACCCTCAACACTGAGTACCACCCTCAACACAAAACAGCACCCTCACACTGAAAACCACCCTCAATACTAAACACCACCCTCAACACTGAGTACCACCCTCTACACAAAACACCACCCTCATACTGAAAACCATCCTCAATACTAAACACCACCCTCAACACTGAGTACCACCCTCTACACAAAACACCACCCTCACACTGAAAACCACCCTCAATACTAAACAACACCGGGTTAGGCGTGGGCTCACGGTTTGCGGGTGAGGGTTGGGGTTTGCGGGTGAGGGTGAGGGTTGGGGTATGTGGGTGAGGGTGAGGGTTGGGGTTTGCGGGTGAGGGTTGGGGTATGTGGGTGAGGGTTGGGGTTTGCGGGTGAGGGTATGCAGGTGAGGGTTGGGGTATGCGGGTGAGGGTGGCTGTTGGGGTTTGCGGGTGAGGGTTGAGGTATGCGGGTGAGGGTTGGGGTATGCGGGTGAGGGTTGGGGTTTGCGGGTGAGGGTGGCTGTTGGGGTTTGAGGGTGAGGGTTGGGGTATGCGGGTGAGGGTGAGGGTTGGGGTTTGCGGGTGAGGGTGGGGGTTGGGGTTTGAGGGTGAGGGTTGGGGTTTGCGGGTGAGGGTTGAGGTATGCGGGTGAGGGTTGGGGTTTGCGGGTGAGGGTGAGGGTTGGGGTTTGCGGGTGAGGGTTGGGGTATGTGGGTGAGGGTGAGGGTTGGGGTTTGCGGGTGAGGGTTGGGGTATGTGGGTGAGGGTGAGGGTTGGGGTATGCAGGTGAGGGTTGGGGTATGCGGGTGAGGGTGAGGGTTGGGGTTTGCGGGTGAGGGTGAGGGTTGGGGTTTGCGGGTGAGGGTGGCTGTTGGGGTTTGAGGGTGAGGGTTGGGGTTTGCGGGTGAGGGTTGGGGTATGCGGGTGAGGGTGGCTGTTGGGGTTTGAGGGTGAGGGTTGGGGTATGCGGGTGAGGGTGAGGGTTGGGGTTTGCGGGTGAGGGTGGGGGTTGGGGTTTGAGGGTGAGGGTTGGGGTTTGCGGGTGAGGGTTGAGGTATGCGGGTGAGGGTTGGGGTTTGCGGGTGAGGGTTGGGGTTTGAGGGTGAGGGTTGGGGTTTGCGGGTGAGGGTGGCTGTTGGGGTTTGAGGGTGAGGGTTGGGGTATGCGGGTGAGGGTGAGGGTTGGGCGTACCTTCAGCCGATCATAGAGCGCGTCTCTCTCTGCAGTCATTCTTCGCAGGTCAGACTCCGCCCTTTCCTTCTGCTCCTCCACCTGTGAGAACTCCACCCCATTGCGTACCTGCTGCAGCTCCTCCAGCACCTGCACACACACACGCACATACACACACGCACACATACACACACGCACACACGTACACACACACACGCACATACATACACACACGCGCACATACACACACATGCACACTTTTGAATGTGACATTAAGTGCGTCGCTTGCATCTTTACAACAAACAGCACAGGAGCGACTTTCTCGTTCTTTCAGTATGCGTGCTTAAAGTCTATCTAAAATATAAGTTTGTGATTGGAACAGGCTAGCCAGGTAGCTTTAGTGTGGTTTCTCCTGTTTAATGTGGCGTTAATAAGCCTTTTTCTTCTGCCATATTTGATTTGCTAGTTGAGCATAACGGTACACTAAAATTCCACTTCGTGGAAAGCTTCGTGCCACACACACACCCGCTGGTACAGGGTGCTCTCTCGGCACACACAAACACACATGGCACACGCACACACACACACACACACCCCCGCTGGTGCAGGTTCCTCTCTCGGTGCACATACACACACACACACACACACACACACACACACACACACACACACACACACACACACAAACACACACCCCTGCTGGTACAGGTTCCTCTCTCGGTGCACATACACACACACACACACACACCTGCTGGTACAGGGTCCTCTCTCGGGCACACACACACACACACACACACAAACACACATGCACACATGCACATGCACACACACCTGCTGGTACAGGGTGCTGAGTCTATCTCTCTCAGCAGTCAGCTCCTTCACATTGCACTGGATTTCCTGCATGTGTCTCTCAAACCCCAGCAGCGTCTCCTGTAGCTCATCTCTCTCTCTCACGGCACGCCAGAGCTCCGCCTCAAAGCTGGGCCCCTGCACAGACACGCCATGAGCACACCATATACCACACACTGTATACCACACATACCGTATACCACACACTGTACACTACACGTACCGTATACCACACACCGCACGTACCATATACCACACGCCATATACCACACACACCATATACCACACACCGTATATACGCCCACACTGTATACACACACACCGTACCACTACACGTACCGTATACCACACACCACACACCATATACCACCGCACCGTACCATATATATCACACGCCATACCACTGTATACCATATACACACACCGTATACCACACACCGTATACCACCATATACCACACTGTATACCACACCGCACGTACCGTATACTGCACGTACCATATACCACACAATACACCACACACCGTATACCACACCATATACCACACACCGTATACCACACCATATACCACACTGTATACCACACATACCATATACCACACACCGTACACTGCACGTACCGTATACCACACACCACACATAACACACCGTTATACACACACCACCACACCATATACCCACACTGTATACACACATACCATATACCACACACACACGTATACCACACAATACCACCATATACGTATACCACACACCGTATACCACACCATATACCACACTGTATACCACACATACCATATACCACACACACCGTACACGGTCCCATATGCACGTACCATACCGTACACCACACACACACACACCGTATATACCATATACACACACCGTATACCACCACACACACGTATACCACATACCAACTGTATACCACACACCATATACCACGTACACCATATACCACACACACGTATACCGTATACCATATACCACACACCATATACCACACACCATACCACACTGTATACCACATACCATATACCACACCATATACCCACTGTATACCACACACACCATATACCATATACACACACATATACCCCACACACACCGTATACCACACACACCATATACCACACACCGTATACCACACCATATACCACACACTGTATACCACACATACCATATACCACACACCATACACCACACACCGTATACCACACCATATACCACACACCGTATACCACACATACCATATACCACACACCGTATACTGCACGTACCATATACCACACGCCACCACACCACACCGTATACCACACCATATACACACACACCATATACCACACCGTATACCACACCATATACCACACCTGTATACCACACATACCATATACCACACACCGTATACTGCACGTACCATATACCACACGCCATACACCACACACCGTATACCACACCATATACCACACACACCACCACACACACCATATACCACACACCGTATACCACACCATAAACCACACTGTATACCACACATACCATATACCACACACCGTACACTGCACGTACCGTATACCACACACCACACATACCATATACCACACACCGTATACCACACCATATACCACACATGCCATATACCACACACTGTATACCACACGTGCCATATACCACACACTGTATTCAACACACTCCGTATAATGTATCATACACAAACACAGTATATCGTTCAGACACACACTGCGTACCACACACAACATATACCACACACACCAAGTGCCACGCACACACCCATCCTGTTACATTTGCATTATCTACACATCCATCCATCCATTATCTATACCCGCTTATCCTGAGCAGGGTCACGGGGGGCGCTGGAGCCTATCCCACCGTGCATTGGGGGAGAAGCAGGAACACACCCTGGACAGGCCGCCAATCTATCGCAGTTATCTACACAGTTACACACAAATAGACAGACACAACACAGACAAACGCACACCTGCACACACACACACACACACACACACACACACACACACACACACACACACAGACTTCTCTCACCCTGCTGTGAAAGCTTCGTCTGGGACTCCTCCCTTTCCCTGGGCTGTGGGAGGGGCTTCTCCCTCGTGCCCCGCCTCTCCGCAGACGCTCCGCCTCCTGCTTGTAGGAGTCCCGCTCCTCCTCCAGGGTCCTGACGAAGGCATCCAGGCGAGAGGGGGAGCGCGGGGTCCCGCACACTCCGTAGCGAACTCGCATTCGCTCCAGCTCCACCACCAGCTCCTTCTCTGCAGCAGCCAGGAACCGTGGGAACAGCAGGGCTCAGTGCTCAGTAATGATCAGTAGGGCTCAGTGGTCAGTAATAATCAGTAGGGGGTCAGTAATGATCAGTAGGGCTCAGTGGTCAGTAATAATCAGTAGGGGGTCAGGAATGATCAGTAGGGCTCAGTGCTCAGTAATGAACAGTAGGGGTCAGTGGTCAGTAATGATCAATAGGGCTCAGTGGTCAGGAATGATCAGTAGGGGTCAGTAGTCAGTAAGGAACAGTAGGGGTCAGTGGTCAGTAATGATCAGTAAGGCTCAGTGCTCAGTAATGAACAGTAGGGGTCAGTGCTCAGTAATGATCAGTAGGGGTCAGTGGTCAGTAATGATCAGTAGGGCTCAGTGGTCAGTAATGATCAGTAGGGGTCAGTGGTCAGTAATGAACAGTAGGGGTCAGTGGTCAGTAATGATCAATAGGGCTCAGTGGTCAATAATGATCAGTAGGGGTCAGTGGTCAGTAACGATCAGTAGGGGTCAGTGGTCAGTAATGATCAGTAGGGGTCAGTAATGATCAGTAGGGCTCAGTGGTCAGTAATGATCAGTAGGGGTCAGTGGTCAGTAAGGGTCAGTAGGGGTCAGTGGTCAGTAACGATCAGTAAGGTCAGTGGTCAGTAATGATCAGTAAGGGTCAGTGGTCAGTAACGATCAGTAGGGGTCAGTGGTCAGTAATAATCAGTAGGGGTCAGTAATGATCAATAGGGCTCAGTGGTCAGTAATGATCAGTAGGGGTCAGTGGTCAGTAACGATCAGTAGGGGTCAGTGGTCAGTAACGATCAGTAAGGGTCAGTGGTCAGTATTGATCAGTAGGGGTCAGTGGTCAGTAACGATCAGTAGGGGTCAGTAATAATCAGTAGGGGTCAGTAATGATCAATAGGGCTCAGTGGTCAGTAATGATCAGTAGGGGTCAGTGATCAGTAATGATCAGTAGGGGTCAGTGGTCAGTAAAGATCAATAGGGCTCAGTGGTCAGTAATGATCAGTAGGGGTCAGTGATCAGTAATGATCAGTAGGGGTCAGTGGTCAGTAATGATCAGTAGGGGTCAGTAGACAGTAATGATAAGTAGGGTTCAGCAGTAGACAGCATTAGTCAGTAATTGCCAGGTATTGACTGGGTGTTTCTCACCAGTGGCTGTGAGTTTCTCCACTTTCTCCTGAAGCCTCCTCTTTTCTTCTTCCAGGAAGCTTATGTCTCCCTTCACACTCTCCTTCTGCACAACAATGTCTGCAAGCTCCGCCCTCACACCCTCCTTCTCACGTTCACTCTCTGCCATGTCCTGCACAGACACACAGAGAGGTTACAGTCTGCGCAGACAACCAGACGGACTACAGTCTGCGCAGACACCCAGAGAGGCAACAATCTGCACAGACACACAGAGGGACTACAGTCTGCGCAGACACCCAGTGGGACTACAGTTAGCGCAGACACACAGAGAGGGGCTACAGTCTGCGCAGACAACCAGATGGACTACAGTCTGCACAGACACACAGAGAGGGGCTACAGTTTGCGCAGACACACAGAGAGGCTACAGTCTGCACAGACACAGAGAGGGACTACAGTCTGCACAGACATCCAGAGGGACTACAGTCTGCGCAGACACCCAGAGAGGCTACAGTCTGCGCAGACACACAGAGGGACTACAGTCTGCGCAGACACAGAGCAGCAGACACTCCAGTAAGCAGTGTGGAACGCACCCTTTGCAGTTTGGAGACCATATCCTCAAGGTCCTCAATGACTCTGTTCTGACGCTGAATTTCATCCTAAAAAAAAAAGAACAGAAAAGAGTAAGTATAAGCGGGTGTGCGGAGCAGTATAAGTACTGCGCAGTAGTATCAGTAATGCGCAGGTATGCGCAGATATGCGCAGCTGTATCAGTAATGGCATGCAGGGCTGTACTGCAGTACCTTGGCCTCGTGCAGCTCCCCGTCGGCCGTCTCCAGCACAAGCTGCCGGTCCTGCTGCATGCTCTGGGCCAGCTGCTGGATGTGGCTCAGCTCCTGGCACAGCTCCTGGTTACGGGTGCCCAGGTGCTCCATGCCACTGGCCCTCTCCTGCGCCCCCTCCTTCACCTGCTGCTCCAGCTCACGGTTCGTCTCCTGCAGGTACTCTATCTGTGGACCACACTACCTGTGACACCTGCTGTACCCAATTACACCTGCTATACCCCAATTACATTTGCTGCACCCCAATAACAACTGCCATACCCCAATTACACCTGCTATACCCAAACACACCTGCTACACCCAATTACACCTAATATGTAGGGTCCAGCGCGTGCAGTAACTACCTGCAGATTCAGGTGCGAAATGAGCTTCTCATTGCTGATGTTCTGAGCTTCCAGAGAGATGACATCATGGGGACGCCCTCCAACCAGAGCGCGATTGAGACGCTCGATTTCTCCGTCGCGATCAGCCACCTGCAAACACACTCACACTTACACTCTGTACAGCCTTGTAAGTGTGTTCAAATGTGTGTGTGTGTGTGGGTGAGCGTGTTTGTAAGTGTGTATACATGTGTGTGTGTGTCTGGGTGAGCGTGTTTGTAAGTGTGTTCAAATGTGTGTGTGTGTGTGGGTGAGCGTGTTTGTAAGTGTGTATACATGTGTGTGTGTCTGGGTGAGCGTGTTTGTAAGTGTGTATACATGTGTGTGTGTGTGGGTGAGCGTGTTTGTAAGTGTGTATACATGTGTGTGTGTGTGGGTGAGCGTGTTTGTAAGTGTGTATACATGTGTGTGTGTGTGGGTGAGCGTGTTTGTAAGTGTGTATACATGTGTGTGTGTGTGGGTGAGCGTGTTTGTAAGTGTGTATACATGTGTGTGTGTGGGTGAGCGTGTTTGTAAGTGTGTATACATGTGTGTGTGTGGGTGAGCGTGTTTGTAAGTGTGTATACATGTGTGTGTGTGTGTGGGTGAGCGTGTTTGTAAGTGTGTATACATGTGTGTGTGTGGGTGAGGCGTGTTTGTAAGTGTGTATACGTGTGTGTGTCTGGGTGAGCGTGTTTGTAATTGTGTATACATGTGTGTGTGTGTGGGTGAGCGTGTTTGTAAGTGTGTATACATGTGTGTGTGTGTGGGTGAGCGTGTTTGTAAGTGTGTATACGTGTGTGTGTCTGGGTGAGCGTGTTTGTAAGTGTGTATACATGTGTGTGTGTGTGGGTGAGCGTGTTTGTAAGTGTGTATACATGTGTGTGCTACCTGTGCGTTGAGCGCTGAGATTCCTCTCTGGGCCTGCTCCAGTTCCAGGCTGACTCGACTCAGGTCCTGCTGCAGCTCCTGGATTCTGCAGCAAGGAGAAGATCATCACTCCTGCACACTGAGGACAACCTACCAATCACAGCATGTTTATTCCAAACAGAGGTAAGCGGTGTACCTGTTGTCAGCCACCTGCAGGAGATCTGCAATGTACGGGTCATCAGGCTGAGCTGTGGGGTGGGAGGAGCCACTGGAGGGGGGGATGAGGTCATCAATCTGCATCCGCTGACGTCTGAAGGGAATGGAGCGCTTCTTTCCTCCTGCCGAAACAAGCAACCAATGAACACACACCACTAGTCTGCGCAGTCTGTACGCATTAGCCATCCTGGAGTGGGCAGTAGGAGGGTGTTGTTGTAAGGCTGGGCTGTGGGAGGGTGTAGTAGTGAGGTTGGGCTGTGGGAGGGTGTAGTTGTAAGGTTGGGCAGTGGGAGAGTGTAGTTGTAAGGCTGGGCTGTGGGAGGGTGTAGTAGTGAGGTTGGGCTGTGGGAGGGTGTAGTTGTATGGTTGGGCTGTGGGAGGTTGGGCTGTGGGGGGGGTGTAGCTTGGGCTGTGGGTTGTATGTAAGGTTGGGCTGTGGGAGGGTGTAGTAGTGAGGTTGGGCTGTGGGAGGGTGTAGTTGTATGGTTGGGCTGTGGGAGGGTGTAGTAGTTAGGTTGTGCTGTGGGAGGGTGTAGCTGTAAGCTTGGGCTGTGGGTGGGTGTAGTTGTAAGGTTGGGCTGTGGGAGGGTGTAGTAGTGAGGTTGGGCTGTGGGAGGGTGTAGCTGTAAGGTTGGGCTGTGGGAGGGTGTAGTTGTATAGTTGGGCTGTGGGCGGGTGTAGTTGTATGGTTGGGCTGTGGGAGGGTGTAGTAGTTAGGTTGGGCTGTGGGAGGGTGTAGCTGTAAGCTTGGGCTGTGGGAGGGTGTAGTTGTATAGTTGGGCTGTGGGCGGGTGTAGTAAGCTCCACCTGGCGTCTGCACCACAGCCTGTAGGTTTTTCTCCTGTAGCTGCTGGATGCGCTCGGTCTTGGCTTTGCAGTCCTTCTCCAGGGACCGTACCTTGTGCACATACTGATTATTCAGGAACTTCAGATCACACATCTCCTGCTCCAGCTTCCTGATGGTGATCTTCTGCTCTGTAATGGGTAAAGCTACATTAGGATACTGAGGGTTAAGGAACAGTGCGAGAAGCTGAATTAATGTGGTGTTAATGAAAGCTGAGAGGGTGATTGATTCCGGTGTGTAATAATACTAAGGTATTACGGCTAATACAAGCACAGCATTGTGATGGATGTGTAAGTGAAAGCGATACTACATTTACACAAACGCTTTAACTATTAAAATTATTACAGTCTAATACTGGCTTCTGGTGGCGATTTGGGGGGGGAAACAAACTAATCCTCTCCCTTTGTCTCACAGGAGGAGGCCAGCACCTTGCAGGGGTATATGGCTAAATCTGTACCCCTCTTCTATACCCAGGCTCTCATAGTGTTCTTACCATGTGAAGTGGATTTCTGTTGAGTTATTATGACCAACAGTTTCTACTAAATGGCAAAATCCTAAATGTATGCATACTAATGAATAATGAATAAAATATAAGGGATAATAGCAGTAACCTCAGGGACAAGAACATAATAAATACAGCTGTGGAGTTAGCAGAGTAATAGTGGTAATCATGGAGATTGTGGAGTAATGATGGTAACCGTGGAATTGATGAGGGTGAAAGTGGTAACCATGAAGACAGTGGGGTAAAGGGGTAACCATGGGGATGGTGGATTAATGTGTGTAACCATGGGGAGGACAGTGAGAGAAATAGAGGCAATGATGGGGTCGATAGGGGTAACCGTGGGAATGCGGTGGGGATAATAATGGTAACCATGGGGACACGATGGAGGTAATAATGATAACTGTGGAAACGCAGTGGGGGTAGTAACGGTAACCATGGAAATGCGGTGGGGGTAGTAACGGTAACCATGGAAATGCGGTGGGGATAGTAGCGGTAACCGTGGAAACGCAGTGGGGGTAGTAATGGTAACTGTGGAAACACGGCAGCGTAGTAATGGTAACCATGGAAACACAGTGGGGGTAGTAACGGTAACCGTGGTCACCTCTGTTGAGCTGCTCCTTCTCCTCTTGGAGCTTGAGGAGCCCCAGGTGCAGCTGGTTGTTCTCTCTGACCAGCCGAGCGTTCTCCGCTCGGTACGGCTCCAGCACGGCATCCATGTTCCGGCTCTCCTTCTCCGTCTTCCCCGCACACAGCTTAGCATTGCGCAGCGACTCTGTGGTGTGCACCAGGTCACTACAACCACAGCGGGAATGCCTCAGATCAAATCTAATCACATCACTTATTATATTTGAATAGCACTTTTTAAAGAGAACTGTCACAAAGGTGCTTTACAGAGCAACAGAAACAGGCAAAAAAAACAGCTCTGAACCCCCAAAAAGTAGGCAGAGGGAAAAACTCCCTGGAGGGGAACAAAAACAACTCAAGTGGTGATGAGACCGAGGGTTCAGCAGGCTATAGCTGCTTTACCTGCAGACCGAGGGTCCAGCAGGCTACAGCTGCTTTACCTGCAGACCGAGGGTCCAGCAGGCTACAGCTGCTTTACCTGCAGACCGAGGGTTCAGCAGGTTACAGCTGCTTTACCTGCAGACCGAGGGTCCAGCAGGTTACAGCTGCTTTACCTGCAGACCGAGGGTCCAGCAGGTTACAGCTGCTTTACCTGCAGACCGAGGGTCCAGCAGGTTACAGCTGCTTTACCTGCAGACCGAGGGTCCAGCAGGTTACAGCTGCTTTGCCTGCAGACCGAGGGTCCAGCAGGCTACAGCTGCTTTACCTGCAGACCGAGGGTCCAGCAGGCTACAGCTGCTTTACCTGCTTTTTAAATACAGCTGAGGTATTACAACAAGCAGGTACTGCAGGTACAGACAGAAGTCCAAATGAAGGGATCTAGGGACTGATATGGACATATGTGCTCGCTGAGGGATCTGCTTGATTTTAGGAAGCTAGGTGGCAGTTTGGTCTGTTTTCCATTACGATAGTATGGAATTGTCTTGTCAGGCCGTGCAACATCATTATTTGGCATCTTTAAGGGATTAGCTATGTTACTTTACTTTGTGATTAGGATCTGTGTGCAGTCCTGCTCAATGCCAAGATCAATATGAAGGCCGGGGAGTGAACAGCCTGTGGCAGGAGAACGGAATTTAATTCCCCCTAATCAGAGACGCTGCACTTTCCCAGCACGGACAACTCAGATGGCCGGTTAGCAAGCTGAAGAAAAAAACTACGTTCATAGATATTTAACACTGACCCTGTGCGTTTTTACGAGCACAGATGAGCGGAGTGCTTTGTGACTCAGTATAATTTATTACACTGCAGCTTGTTATTAAAACTTACTTGAATAACTTCTCCACCAGTGGCAGCGATTCGATGCCCAAAGGCTGTCTGTATCCTAACTGGTCAAGTCGTTTCCTGAGATTGATAAATTTCCTCTCGGCGTTGGTGGTCATTTTGACAAAACCGTCACAACACAAAACTCTAGATGGTGGAAAAACACAAAGGTACGTAGATAATGTCGGAGCACAGATTTAAGCTAATAGTCAATTACATGCACGCGTTTTGTGTAAGGTTAGCTAGCCATTAACGTTAGTAGCATAGCTCCTAAAGTAAACTGCTAACATTAGCTTGCTACTGGCAAGCTTGCAAACGGAAGTCCACATAAACAAAGCAATAACTGACAGCTAGTTAAAGTGATAGGGTTGGTCTGTTAAATAGCTAATTAACGACGTTTATGTCTCTCTCTGTAACATATCATCAATTTCACGAAGGTCATCAACGTACTGAATGAACAAATAAAATTAATAACTAGACGTAAACACACTTGACAGCTAAGTAGCTAACTAGCTAAACAAAATGAACAATCTTTCAATAAAACAAATGTCAATATGCAGTCTCATAGAAATAGGCAGATAACAGTTAACATGTGTGAGCTCATAAATGTAACAGCTTAAAAACAAGATCTAGAAGCAAGCATTCGGGGCAGCTAGGTCTAGCCACTTACATGCCAGAATTGTGATCTAGCCGTAGAACCTAGCTTGGTAGCTAAGGTAGAGTGTCCGCAGAGGCGCGTATTATACGCGTATTCTCTTCCTACAGAGCAAGGCCTCAATGTCGATATCAGACGAATTACGTTTTCATTAGCTATTTACCAACCTAACCTATTCATTAAGCTTTATCAGTCTGGTAAGTGTGACATTTAAAACAAGTCGTTTGACATGCTGGCTAAGCTCTTTTCCCCCTCCCCTTGTCTTCCGGCGGCTCTGTAGCGCAAGTTTCGGCGCTAAAGCCATTTGAAAATGGCGCCGAATGAGACCGGACTTTTCCCATGGAAACGGGATCTGCCTCCGAAATCTGCCTCCGCCCTCTGCTGGTGGAATGCTGAAGTACCCGTACGTACGCTTTCCCGAGGGCAGGATGCTTCATTTTGTTCAGCCGACTGTAGGTTGGATTCCGAACATGACACTTGTGTGTAATGACCTAACACACTTCAAAGTAAAAAGCCTCCGCAAGTTCCGTTTGTAAAGGAATTTGTCATAGAATATAAGCAAAACTTTCTGTGATCATCAGTTTATTTAAATGCAAAACCCTCGGGACAAAGCTTGTGAACGAGAGCTATTCAAGTTATTCAGTTTATACATCAAGACTGTGATATGAAAAACACTAGTCTATATAAATGCAGTCCATTAATATGGATATATCTATAGAGGTTTACCATCGGACTACAGGATTTACAGGAAAACAAAATTTACAGTTATGCTTTCAGATGGCACCCTCTCCTGGATCTAAAAAGACCATTTCCCCTAAACCATTTTCACTTCATGCCAAAAGCAAACCAACAGACTCAAAGCAACATAGCAGAGCTTTATTGCACATTTGTCATTCTCAGAGATATAAACATCACAGCTGCACAGGACAGAAGATGTGAATGCAGTGAAAGTATCTCCTGTCCAACTGGCTCTCAGTGAATGTGCAACTGGATTCTGCTCTGGGAATGCACTGCGGCTTGGTTTTTATTTACAATCTTCCTGTTTCCCTGTGGTGAGGAGGAAGCCAGAGAAAGTCCCTTACTCAGTCATAGTGTTTCTTTGTTTGAGAATGCTCCTCTTCCAGGGAAGGACTTGAAATTGTAGTTGAGTGTTTGTTTATGCATGAATGCTGTTAATGCTATAATTTAAACAAGTACTTTGAAATGGTTCACGCTATGAGATCTTTCTCTGTGAATATTTGCTTTCACATACATTCACAAGCTCATAATCACCCACAGTTCCAGAGGCTGAACATATTGATTACACAGGAGAAACAAAGAATAAACCTAACTAGAGGAGGAAAATGGCTAAATCCCCTTCTTCTGCTGGCCACCAGGGGGCAGCACAGTAGCATTGTAATTCATGACTAAATGACAATGAGCAATTAATAATCAAGGAGTACTGAAATGTTGGTGTGTGTGTATTTTCAGTAAGACTGATGCTCTGTGCGTGTGTGTGTTTTCAGGGAGACTGTACGATGCCGTGAGTGTTTGTGCGTGCGTGTGTGCGCATGTACTTGTGTGTGTGCATGTGTGTGTGTTCATTGAGACTACGTGATGGGGTGAGTGCTCAGTGTGACTGTGCGATGCTGGAGAAGTACTCCAGTATGTCCTGTATGGTGAAGTCCATGGTGATTCCAGATCCTGGGTAGCATCGTCCAATCAGACCCACAAAGTGCTTGTACTGCCGGATGAACTCATCCTGCATGGAGTGCCACACCACCTGGTGGAGAAAACTGGGATTACCACGGACTGCAGCACTAATAGGAAGAGACAGACACCACAGCGTTATGGTGTGAACAGGAAGACCCTGAAGCTGGCAGTATACTCAGTAAGAAGAAAGAACTTCAGGATTGAGAACCACCGGCGAACATGTCCACGAACACTGTTGTCAGTATACTCAGTGAGAACACAGCACAGTTTAACGTCACTCCACGTCGCTGGGGTGTGAATAATTACGAATAATTACGAGGCAGCTATTAACCGGGGCTGGAATCTCACACAGACCTGTCTCGCAGCTACGCCATGGATGTATAAAGAGAAGGGTACGCAAGATCACAACACAAAACAAAAAGTTTAAAGTGTTTAAAATGGCTTTAGTTTATCTAGTTTTGCAACAGAAGAAAATGGAGATGGTACGTTCAGCCTCTAAATCAGAGTAGGATGGAGAATGGAGAGTTTTGTCTGACATTCGGCAAATGCGGAGTTTAGACGATGGGGTCCATTTTCTCTTATTTCCGAATGTGTGCCAGGCGTTTTGATGACTTGCTGAAACTAGTAGCACCATTCATCAAACATGCGGGAACTCACAGAATTCCCATCTCTACAGAAGAGAGATTGGTGTTGACTGTCCGTATATTGCCTACTTGACCCTAACATGCCATAGTGCTTAAACAGCTGCATAACAGAACTAAACAACTGTGACAAAACTGCTGAAATAGCCATGTTCTGCTGTAACCAGGTTCTGTTCAATTGGCTATGGGAAAATTGACTGCAGAAAGCAGGAATGAAATGTCTTCGTCGGGTAAAATTAGTGGTCAGGTGTTTGAAGTGGTTTTTGAAGGGTGAAATCAGTGATGTGTTTCTCACCTGTAGCAGATTTTCCTCCTCACACAGGTGTTTGTCCACCTTCTTGTACAGGTTATCCAGGCCTTTCTTCACCTCCTTGCCGGGGTACTCCTTAATGACCTTCCGCAGCTCCTGCTTGTTAAAGGCCAGCTGGTAGCTCACCTCCTCCTCCCTCACTCCCTGGGCCACACGTGCCTCCACACCCTCAAAGAAATGCTGCACACACGCACACGCACGCGCACACACACGCGGGCACACACACACACACATAAACACGCACACGCACCCACACACACACACCCACACACGCACACACACACACACACACACACACGTAAACACACACACACATAAACACGCACACGCACACATCCACAGACACACAGACACACACGCATGTGCGCACATATACACACACGCACACACCCACACACACAGAGATACACACACACACACACACACACACAGACACACACATGCACACACAGCAGTAAAATGTTATAGACAGTACAGTAACAACCCCCAGCAGTGCACAGTGCCGGTGTGTGAGGCCGGGCTCCTCACGTTGAGCTTCTCCAGAGGCTGCCCCAGGGAGGTGATGACGTAGGCCTGCAGGTGCTCTGTGTACTTGTGCTTGGCCTCACGCCGCTCCGCCTCCAGGCAGGAGATCTTCAGGCGCGAGAGGGTGGAGAAGATGTGGTGGAAGTTCTCCATCAGCACCACGTCCCGTGGAGTCTTCAGGCTTTCATTGGCCACCTTCTCCACTGAAACGCACAACGGCCAATCAGACAGCTGCACACCAACTCCCCACGGCCAATCAGACAGCTGCACACCGACTCACATCAGCCAATCACAGTTTATATGTGTGTAGACCGCTGATGAGGCTTACAGTAGAGCGAAATGTGGTTTTACCGTTCTGACCGCTCTAATAAGGCTTACGGTAGAGCGAAAGGTGGTTTTACCGTTCATGTAGACCGCTCTAATAAGGCTTACGGTAGAGCGAAAGGTGGTTTTACCATTCATGTAGACCGCTCTGATGACGCTGACGGTAGAGCGAAAGGTGGTTTTACCGTTCATGTAGACCGCTCTGATGAGCTTGACGTAGGCTTTGTCCAGGTCGCCGCGGCGTTCGGCGTTGCGGAAGATGGTCTCAGCGAGTTCGGCGAACTCCTCGAAGCCGGTGACGAAGGGCAGGATAGCCACTTTGCTCTTCTTGGAGATCTTCACCTCCTCCATCTGCCGGATCTGACTGGACTGCAGAGACAAAACGGCCACACCCAAAAGACGGGTTCAGTGTCCATGGCAACCAACTTTGAGAGAGCATTCCACTCAGATCAGGTTCATATTTTCCATGGTTTTTCAATGCTGCAAGTATGAGTCTCCAGTATGTATTTTTAGTGCAACCGTACAGGCTACTTTTGTGAGGCTGAACTACATTTTAAGACACATTACTTAAAAAATATTTAGCATCTGTACACATTTCCTGTGACTTCAGGTAGCCAGATTCATGTACAGGGCAGTGCAAAGGAATCTGCTCATATTCTTATATCAGCTGAGACAGGGACATACGAGCAGTTTAAAAGAAGCATGGAAGTTCTGGAGAAGAGGCCATTCCACACGTACACCTGCTCAAACACCTGAGACACTGCCCAAAATGCACCTCCTCTTTGTTCTCAGAAAACTTAGCGTGTACCCACAATGCACTTGTCGAAGTTCCTCTTGACTGTGACCAGCACGTTGCCCAGGGTGGTGCTGAGGAAGGAGGCGGGGTCAACGTTCTCCGCAGTCCAGACATGGTGACTCATCTTCACCAGCATGTAGAGCGAGTGGAAGCTGTCCATCTTATCACCCAGCGCAATCAGAGCGTTCAGCTCTATCTCAATGCAGTGGAATATACTGTTCATCATCCACCGAACAGTGTCCTTCCTGAGAGAGAGAGAGAGAGGGAAAAGAGAGACAGAGAGATCTCAATACAGTGGAATATACTATCCATCGTTATTTATGTTGATCTAGGCCTCTGTGTGTGCTGTGTATTGGTGTTTGATGTTGAATGTTGATCTAGGCCTCTGTGTGTGCTGTGTATTGGTGTTTGATGTTGAATGTTGATCTAAGCCTCTGTGTGTGCTGTGTATTGGTGTTTGATGTTAAATGCTGATCTAGGCCTGTGTGCTGTGTATTGGTGTTTGATGTTGAATGTTGATCTAGGCCTCTGTGTGCTGTGTATTGGTGTTTGATACTGATCTAGGCCTGACTGTGTCCAGTGTATTGGTGTTTGATGTTGAATGTTGATCTAAGCCTCTGTGTGTGCTGTGTATTGGTGTTTGATGTTAAATGTTGATCTGAATGCTGTGTATCTAAGCCTCTGTGTGTGTGCTGTGTAGGCCTCTGTGTGCTGTTGGACTGTTGATGTTTAAATGTTGATCTAAGCCTCTGTGTGTGCTGTGTATTGGTGTTTGATGTTAAATGTTGATCTAGGCCTTTGTGTGTGCTGTGTATTGGTGTTTGATGTTGAATGTTGATCTAGGCCTCTGTGTGTGCTGTGTATTGGTGTTTGATGTTGAATGTTGATCTAGGCCTCTGTTTTCTGTGTATTGGCGTTTCCTGTGCTGAGCTGATTCTCTGCACAGGAAGCCAGAACCTTACTCAGACATGGAATGCCTGTGTTCTCCATGAGGGGGCGGTCTGGTCTGCAACGTCCCATCAACATCACTCCCATTCCCCTGCAAAACAGACACAATAAACCCAAATACACTCATAAACAATAAAACCATATGCACACGCTATGTAACGGCTGGCTAGCTAGTACTACCAGTCTTCCTCAGACAGACACGTACCTGCCCTATGTTAGTGCTCGATGTGAACAGTATATTCAATTCAGCTCAATTTTACTCAATTCAATTCTCTTAGTATAGCACTGATTACAGAAACACCATCACAAAGATGCTTTACAGAGGAAATGGCTAGGCTAGGGCTGAACCCCTGAAAAGTGAGCAACTGAAGTTGAAAAAAATTGTCCAGTGGGAAGAAAAACACTCAAACAGTGGTGAGAACAAACTTGGGAGGAACCTGGCTATAGAGGGGGAGCCCATCCTCCACTGGCCAGCCTGGGGTATTGATGTAGTCTAAATGAGTCAGTTACATAGAAACTGAAATGCATTATCCAATTATTATTCTTTTCAATGCTCAAAGCAAATCACAACTTATATTCTGTAGCCTAGAAAAATGTGATTTCCATGACTTTCCAATGGAAGAAAAAATAGAAAATCAACCGTAGGAAGAAAAAATCTGGACACAAATTTCAGAAAGGGCTGCTCAGGTTTGGACACACCCCTAATTTATCCACACTCACTTGTGATCCTCCAAGGCCTGGATGTTGCTGCAGCTTGAAAAATTTGCTAATGAAGTCCTGCTCTGCCAAACACAAGGGCTCCAACTCACTGAGGACCTGTTCAAATATCTACAAATACACACACACTCACTGAGGAACTGTTCAAATATCTACAAATACACACACACTCACTGAGGAACTGTTCAAATATCTACAAATACACACACACTCACTGAGGAACTGTTCAAATATATACAAATACACACACTCATTGAGGAACTGTTCAAATATATACAAATACACACACACTCACTGAGGAACTGTTCAAATATCTACAAATACACACACACTCACTGAGGAACTGTTCAAATATCTACAAATACACACTACACTCACTGAGGTACTGTTCAAATATATACAAATACACACACACTCACTGAGGAACTGTTCAAATATCTACAAATACACACACACTCACTGAGGAACTGTTCAAATATATACAAATACACACACACTCACTGAGGACCTGTTAAAATATCTATAAATACACTCATGCACACGTGCACTAACTCACAAAGGACCTACACGCACACCAAGTTAGGACCTGTTCAAATATTTGTGCAGGCACACATACTTATCAACATTCAGTGGTGTAAAATGACTGCTGTGCATGATTTTGGTGCTGGCAAACTGAAATACTAAGTGAATGTAAAACTATGAATTACAGAAAGAGCAGCATAACTAATCTCTACACAGTGTGGGAAGAGTGCTGGGCATTGTGTCAGTGTGGGTGGGGAACTGTGCCTGTTTGGGTGGAGTTATGTGTAAGTGTGGGCGGGGCTTAGTGTCAGTGTAGGTGGGGTTTGTGTCAGCATGGGCGGGGGGTTTGTGTCAGTGTGGGTGGGGCTTAGTGTCAATGTGGGTGGAGCTTTGTGTCAGTGTGGGCGGGGCCAGGTCAGGGCACCTTGTCGAACTTAGTCCTGTCGGCCACGTCCAGGTCGGAGGCGGACATGTTGCCCATGTCGAGCAGAGAGGAGGACTGTGAGCGGCGGCTGCTGGAGCTCTGCACCGCCAGCTTGTTCAGGCTGGAGGTGGAGCCTGTCAGCTTCCCAGAGCTCCCGTGCAGGCCTGCAGCATCAGAGACACACAGTGCTTCAGCACTCACACTACAGTGAGAGATCATGGGAATTTGGGGTCAGAGTGAGGGATCATGGGAGTTAGAGGTCAGAGTGAGGGATCATGGGAGTTTGGGGTCAAAGCGAAGGATTCTGGGAGTTGATGGTGAGGGATTATGGGGTGTATCATACTTACTCTCGGTTTCCTGTTTGAGAGCACTCTCTTTCCTGGGCAGCGTAGCTGGCAGCCATTAGAGCGCAGTGAGGGAGACAGAGATGTGTTAGCCGTGCGTCACAGACAGGCAGGGTGAGGCCAAGTCAGGTATTAGCATCAGACGGTGACAGACATGCACTGCACGTGATGTAAATCTATCCAGTAAGCTTAGTGCGAGCTAGCGCATGGCTGCTCTATGAACACAAGCACAAACACTTTGTTTTCAGAAAGGAATGGACAGAAGCAGGAGCTGTGAGAGATTAATAAAATGCATTTATTAATTTAACACAAACAGGCCGTGCAAAGACTACACCCCTTTCCATCTGTGAACCGGCAGTGGGTTGGAAAATCAGACATAAAACCTTCAACATATTTTGCAGTATTACAGCAGAGCCTGAATGAGACAGAGTGAATGAGGAGGCTGGTACTGCAATGAGCATGGCAAATAACCAGCGCTGACATCACCGCTTACTAACACACCGGCAAATAACCAGCGCTGACATCACCGCTTACTAACACACCGGCAAATAACCAGCGCTGACATCACCGCTTACTAACACACCGGCAAATAACCAGCGCTGACATCACCGCTTACTAACACACCGGCAAATAACCAGCGCTGACATCACCGCTTACTAACACACCGGCAAATAACCAGCGCTGACATCACCGCTTACTAACACACCGGCAAATAACCAGCGCTGATACTAGCCCTAACCCTGGGGCCCCCACCATACTATCCCTAACCCTGGGGCCTCCACCATACTAGCCCTAACCCTGGGGCCCCCACCAGAGCAGCCCTAACCCTGGGGCCTCCACCATACTAGCCCTAACCCTGGGGCCCCCACCATACTAGCCCTAACCCTGGGGCCCCCACCATACTAGCCCTAACCCTGGGGCCCCCACCATACTAGCCCTAACCCTGGGGCCTCCACCATACTAGCCCTAACCCTGGGGCCTCCACCATACTAGCCCTAACCCTGGGGCCTCCACCAGAGCAGCCCTAACCCTGGGGCCCCCACCATACTAGCCCTAACCCTGGGGCCCCCACCATACTATCCCTAACCCTGGGGCCCCCACCATACTAGCCCTAACCCTGGGGCCCCCACCAGAGCAGCCCTAACCCTGGGGCCTCCACCATACTAGCCCTAACCCTGGGGCCCCCACCATACTAGCCCTAACCCTGGGGCCTCCACCATACTAGCCCTAACCCTGGGGCCCCCACCATACTATCCCTAACCCTGGGGCCCCCACCATACTAGCCCTAACCCTGGGGCCCCCACCAGAGCAGCCCTAACCCTGGGGCCTCCACCATACTAGCCCTAACCCTGGGGCCCCCACCATACTATCCCTAACCCTGGGGCCTCCACCATACTAGCCCTAACCCTGGGGCCCCCACCAGAGCAGCCCTAACCCTGGGGCCCCCACCATACTAGCCCTAACCCTGGGGCCCCCACCATACTAGCCCTAACCCTGGGGCCTCCACCAGAGCAGCCCTTCCTGTGATGTGTGTGATGACATCATATAGGAAACCAGGAAAGAGCTGAGACACACACAGTAAACATGGTTAGCCCTCCCCCTAACCCCACCCCTTAGTGACTGGGACCAGGAAGCATCCGTCTTTCGGATGAGACGTTAAACTGAGGTCCTGACTCTCTGTGGTCACTAAAGATCCCATGACACTTATCGCTAAGAGTAGGGGGTTCCCCGATGTCCTGGCCAAATCCCAGATCTGGCTCTCGCAAAACTTGCCACTAAAAATCATCCCCAGACTTAATTGGCTAAATAAATGTTCTCTCCCTCTCCACCTTCGCTAATGTGTGGTGAGCGTTCTGGCGCAAATTGGCTGCCGTGCATCACCCAGGTGGGTGCTACACATTGGTGGTGGGTGAGGTGAGTTCCCCTTCACTGTAAAGCACTTTGAGCATCTGGAAGAGTGCTATATAAATGTAATTAATAATAATAATAATAATAATAATAATAATATTATTATTATTATTATTATTATTATTATTATTATTATTATTATTATTATTATTATTAATAATAATAATAATAATAATAATAATAATAATAATAATAATAATAGCATATGCCATAATGTAGCACAGGAAACAGAGTCTTCATTTCTCAGTTTACTGTGCCAAAAGTACATCTGAATTCAGCAGTGTTCTGTAGAGAACATACACTCTCCTACACCATTATGTTACAAATCCTTATATTACACAAATATGCGTGCCATCAGCTGTTTATCTCGGGGCAAGAATCCCTCCCAACACTCACCAAACTTCTTCCCCTCCTTGCTTGTACCCGCCATTTTCATTTTCGCCACCTCAAAGAAATCTTTAATTTCCCGCTCGTACAGTCTGGTCATATAATCAACATAGGTCTGAAACAGAAAACAGAAAAATCACACTGATTCCCAGATTTAATGTGTGTGCGTGCACACGTGTGTGTGTGTACATGTTTGTGAGTGTGTGTCCATGTGTGTCCATGCGTGTACGTGTGTATGCATGCATGTGTGTGTGTAGAGTGTGTGTTTGTGTACAGGAGTGTAAGTTATAGTTAAAGATGCTTATGGGATCTCCACTAATGAGAAGAAATTCTGCGTACAGTAAGGAAGAGAGCAGAGAGACAGGTACCATGCCTGAGCTTCATAATGTGATGATTTCAGGGGTGATAATGGATGTTATGAGTATGTTTAGAAGGATAATGACGATGATGACGATGATGATGATAAAGATGATGATGAGGATAATGATAATGATTAAGATGATGATGATGATAATAATAAAGATGATGATGATGATGACTGCTCACCCCGGTCAGTCCTTCGTATTTCTCCCGCTGGGTGTTCTTCAGCCACTCCATGAGCTTAGCGTAGCGCAGCAGGTCCCGATGCAGGGCGCTGTGCTTGGGCAGGGTCAGCTCAGCAGTGTGCTGCGTCAGACTGGAGCTCTGATCATAGCCCTGAACACACACAGTGCACACTCAACACAGTGCACACTCAACCACACCACACACTCATCACAGCGCACACTCAACACTACACTCACTCAACCACACCACACACTCAACACAGTGTACACTCAACACAGTGCACACTCAACCACACCACACACTCAACACAGCACACACTCAACACAGTGCACACTCAACACTACACTCACTCAACCACACCACACACTCAACACAGCGCACACTCAACACTACACACTCAACCACACCAGACACTCAACACAGTGCATACTCAACACTACTCACTCAACCACACCACACACTCAACACAGTGCACACTCAACACTACACTCACTCAACCAAACCACACACTCAACACAGTGCATACTCAACACAGCACTCACTCAACCACACC
>CM045886.1:70895049-70992549 GCA_025169545.1 Anguilla japonica | reverse complement strand
CTGACCTCACAGCACTGCACTCACCTAACAACACTGCACTCACCTCACAGCACTGCACTGACCTCACTGCACTGCACAAACCTTACAGCACTGCACTAACAGCACTGCACTAACCTCACAGCACTGCACTAACAGCACTGCACTCACCTCACAGCACTGCACTGACCTCACTGCACTGCACAAACCTTACAGCACTGCACTAACAGCACTGCACTAACCTCACAGCACTGCACTCACAGCACTGCACTAACAGCACTGCACTCATCTCACAGCATTGCACTGACCTCACAGCACTGCACTAATAGCACTGCACTAACCTCACAGCACTGCACCAACCTCACAGCACTGCACCACCTCACAGCACTGCACTAACAGCACCGCACTGACCTCACAGCTCTGCATTAACACATCCCACAGCGTTTAACAAATCCCTCTGTGTTTAACACATCCCACAGTGTTAAACACATCCCTCTACACACCTACTCCAGGGCTCTGTACAGCTCGTTCGCTGACTCACCCCGTCCAGGACCTGCAGCTCTCGAGACAGCTTCTCAGCGAAGGCCTCTGCGTTGGACACAGCGTACTCGCACACCTCCATCATGCCCTCAATGTCCTGCTCCTCCCGCGCACTCAGCTCCTGGTACTCCTCCAGCGCGTCCTCGTCACCTCCCGACACACTCTGACTCTCCCCGCTGGGAACCGACTCTGCAGGAAACACACACACCTCCTCACACACTCTGATTCTCCCCTGACTCTGCAGGAAACACACACACTCTAACTCTCCCCTGACTCTGCAGGAAACACACACACCTCCTCACACACTCGGACTCTCCCCAGATTCTGCAGGAAACACACACACCTCCTCACACACTCTGATTCTCCCCTGACTCTGCAGGAAACACACACACCTTCTCACACACTCTGACTCTCCCCTGACTCTGCAGGAAACACACACACACTCTGACTCTCCCCACTCTGACTCACACACCTCCTGACACTCTGACTCTCCCCTGGAAACACACACAGCCAGAGCATCATTATACACACGGGACACACACTAAAAACCCACCCAGAGAACACACTCTATACACACACACCCAGACAACACACTCTACACACACACCTTGAGAACACACTCTAAATACACATCTTAAGAACACGTTCTACACACATTACACACACACACTCAGACAACACAGACTACACACACACATTCTGAGAACACACTCTACACACACACCTGGAGAACACCTGAATTGAATTGAACTGAATTGAGGATAACGGACAATTTGAATGAAATCTGTTGCCAAAAAATGATAGAGACTACCACTACACAGACATATAATGGCCATCACTGAATCACCTACTCAGACATCACACCAGACAACACACTCATCCATGACTCACGTGACTTGGTAGGTATGAGGTGATTAAAAAATTGATGATGACATCACTGCATTACACAGGGGCCACATCTGTCAACTTCTGCGACAAAACCACCAGGTACAATTCACATTAAATTTCTAAACGGGACACACACACAACATCACACTAACTCCTCAGCACACAAACACAGCCAGACACAGCTGAGGGTTTCCACAGTAATGAGTGAGCGTCATGGACACGGTTGAGAGGTGACCCAAGGCAACAGGAAGACGCTGTAACTATGGAGGGAACAGGCAAAGTGAAGAGAGGAGAATTACCTTCAGCTTTAGGAAGCTCTGGCCAGTGAACGATAGAGAAAGAAGAGTAAACACTGTTAAAGCTGAGAGCCCAAGCACCCACCTCATACACCACCCACAACTACAGCCACCTCATACACCACCAACACACACCTACAGCCACCTCATACACCACCCACAACTACACCCACCTCATACACCACCCACACACACCTACAGCCACCTCATACACCAGCCACACCTACACCCACCTCATATACCACCCACAACTACAGCCACCTCATACACCACCCACCCACACCTATACTCACCTCATACACCACCCACCCACAACTACACCCACCCTCATACACCACCCAACCACATTCAACCCCTCCTCATACACCACCCACCCACACATACACCCACCTCATACACCACCTACAACTAGACTGATCTCATACACCACCCACCCACACCTACACCCATCTCATACACCACCCACCCACACCTACAGTCATCTTATACACCACCCACCCACACCTACAGCCACCTCATACACCACCCACACACACCTACACCCACCTCATACACCACCCACACACACCTACACCCACCTCATACACCAGCCACACCTACACCCACCTCATACACCACCCACAACTACACCCTCTTCATATACCAACCACAACTACAGCCACCTCATACACCACCCACACCTACACTCATCTCATACACCACCCACCCACACTCATCTCATACACCACCCACCCACACATACACCCACCTCATACACCACCCACACCTACACCCATCTCATAAATCACCCACACACACCTACACCCATCTCATACACCACCCAGCCACACCTACACTCATCTCATACACCACCCACCCACACATACACCCACCTCATACACCACCCACACCTACACCGATCTCATAAATCACCCACCCACACCTACACTAATCTCATACACCACCCACCCACACCTACCCAGTAGTGGCTGACTTAGCCATCATAGGTTGTTCACTGGTAGCAGAAGATTGTATAGTAGCTGGATGGAGCTTCAATCCAAGTGTTTATTCTAGGTTTTTGGCACAGAGACTACATTTACTCAGTGTGTTGACAATAGTTACACTGCCTAACCTCATCTTCTGTTTCTTTTTCCATGGGGCTCACACCACTCCCTCACCCTAAGGCCACAGGATCGCTCCAGCCCTGTCCCTCACCCTGAGGTCACAGGATAGCTCCAGCCCTGTCCCTCACCCTGAGGCCACAGGATAGCTCCAGCCCTGTCCCTCACCCTGAGGCCACAGGATAGCTCCAGCCTTGTCCCTCACCCTGAGGCCACAGGATAGCTCCAGCCCTGTCCCTCACCCTGAGGCCACAGGATAGCTCCAGCCCTGTCCCTCACCCTGAGGCCACAGACCGCTCCAGCCCTGTCCCTCACCCTGAGGCCACAGGACTGCTCCAGCCCTGTCCCTCACCCTGAGGCCACAGGATGGCTCCAGCCCTGTCCTTCACCCTGCAATAATGGACTACTATAGCCCTGTTCCTCCCCTAACAATGTCTCACAAAGCCTGGAGCTGCAGATGTATCATCCAGCCTCTCAAACCCGCACTAGGCTGAACTACACAATCAAGCCTTCTACTATATTCTATCAGTTAGTTTAGTCAACTGTATCCTACTTAACCCATTTTATTTGCCGTGATAGATCTCTTATTACGTTTATATTATGTACATTCTACCACTACTTTACCCCAGGCTGGCCAGTGCAGGATGGGCTCCCCCTCAGTAGCTGGGTTCCTCCTGAGAATTCTTCCCATTGGGGAGTTTTTTCTTTCTCGGATTTGCTCCCCACTGGGAGTTTCTTGCATTGTGTACATGCTATTTCTCGATTCAGGCCTGTGTTTGCTCCGTTTGCTCTGTATCTTTGCCCATTTTCTGCTACTCTGGAAAGCATCTTTGTGACAGTTTTCTGTATAAAGTTGATTTGATTTAATTTGATATGGGTGGTATGTAAGTGTGGGGATGGGCAAGAGTGTTGTGTGTAAGGGTGGTGTGTAAGAGTCGGTGTGTGTAAGAGTGGGTGTGTGTAAGGGTGGTGTGTAAGTGTGGGGGTGTGTAAGAGTAGGTGTGTGTAAGTGTGGGGGTGTGTAAGGGTGGTGTGTAAGAGTGGGTGTGTGTAAGGGTGGTGTTTAAGAGTGGGGGTGTGTAAGAGTAGGTGTGTGTAAGTGTGGGGGTGTGTAAGAGTGGGTGTGTGTAAGTGTGGGGGTGGGTAAGAGTGGGTGTGTGTAAGTGTGGGGGTGTGTAAGAGTGGGTGTGTGTAAGTGTGGGGGTGTGTAAGGGTGGTGTGTAAGAGTGGGTGTGTGTAAGGTTGTGTGTAAGGGTGGTGTGTAAGCGTGGGTGTGTGTAAGGGTGGTGTGTAAGAGTGGGTGTGTGTAAGGGTGGTGTGTAAGTGTGGGGGTGTGTAAGAGTAGGTGTGTGTAAGTGTGGGGGTGTGTAAGGGTGGGTGTGTGCAAGTGTGGGGGTGTGTAAGGGTGGTGTGTAAGAGTGGGTGTGTGTAAGTGTGGGGGTGTGTAAGGGTGGTGTGTAAGAGTGGGTGTGTGTAAGTGTGGGGGTGTGTAAGGGGGGGTGTGTAAGAGTAGGTGTGTGTAAGGGTGGTGTGTAAGAGTGGGTGTGTGTAAGGGTGGTGTGTAAGTGTGGGGGTGTGTAAGGGTGGTGTGTAAGGGTGGGTGTGTGCAAGTGTGGGGGTGTGTAAGGGTGGTGTGTAAGAGTGGGTGTGTGTAAGTGTGGGGGTGTGTAAGGGTGGTGTGTAAGAGTGGGTGTGTGTAAGTGTGGGGGTGTGTAAGGGGGGTGTGTAAGAGTAGGTGTGTGTAAGTGTGGGGGTGTGTAAGGGTGGTGTGTAAGTGTGGGGGTGTGTAAGGGTGGTGTGTAAAAGTGGGTGTGTGTAAGTGTGGGGGGGTGTGTAAGGGTGGTGTGTAAGAGTGGGTGTGTCTAAGTGTGGGGGTGGGTAAAGGTGGGTGTGTGTAAGTGTGGGGGTGTGTAAGGGTGGATGTGTGTGTCAGAGTGGGTGTGGGTAAGTGTGGGAGTGTGTAAGGGTGATGTGTAAGTGTGGGGGTGTGTAAGGGTGGGGGAGTGTAAAGGTGGAGTCTCAGGGTGGGCGCATGTAAAGGTGGAGTCTCAGGGTGGGGGCGTGTAAAGGTGGAGTCTCAGTGTGGGGGCGTGTAAAGGTGGAGTCTCAGGGTGGGGAAGTGTACAGGTGGAGTCTCAGGGTGGGGGCGTGTAAAGGTGGAGTCTCAGAGTGGGGGAGTGTAAAGGTGGAGTCTCAGGGTGGGGGCGTGTAAAGGTGGAGTCTCAGGGTGGGGGTGTGTAAAGGTGGAGTCTCGGTGGGGGCGTGTAAGGATATTCTGTAAGGCCAGTCATGGTCTGGCCGCAGGGCACTAAGGCACCTGCAGGGGGTGCTGATCCCACCTTCCAGCAGCTGGGGGCTGACATTGACAAACTCCAGCTTCTTCCTCAGGTATCTCTGGTTGAGCTTCCAGATGCAGGAGATGAAGGCGTTCTTCTCCGCCGTGCTGCTGGCCACCCACCTGTACACCTTCTCAAAGTGCAGGTCGAACTCCGGGTTCTCCTGCATAGCACAGAAAGAGGGGGAAGGCTGGGGTACAGGGGCAATGCTCAGGGCCTGCAGGCTGTGTACCAGCTGAGTAACGGCCTAGTAGCGGTTGAGTAACGGTCTAGTATCGGTTTAGTAACGGTCTTGCATCGGTTTTTGTAATGGTCTAGCCCCGGTTGAGTAACGGTATTGTATCGGTTCAGTAACGGTCTAGTCCCGATGAGTAATGGTCTTGCATTGGTTTAGTAATGGTCTAGTCCCGGTTGAGTAACGGTATTGTATCGGTTCAGTAACGGTCTAGTCCCTGTTGAGTAACGGTCTAGTATCGGTTCAGTAATGGTCTAGTCCCGGTTGAGTAACGGTCTTGTATCGGTTCAGTAATAGTCAGATGGCAGCAGCTTAGCTTTATGGTTAGGGACATGGGCGTGTGGTTGTGTATACAAGTGTGTATTGTGGTTGGGTAGCAGTCAGTTGGATAGCATTTGGATAGCGGTGGGGTAGCAGTCAGTTGGATAGCGGTGGGGTAGCAGTCAGTTGGATAGCATTTGGATAGCAGTGGGGTAGCAGTCAGTTGGATAGCGGTGGGGTAGCAGTCAGTTGGATAGCGGTGGGGTAGCAGTCAGTTGGATAGCATTTGGATAGCGGTGGGGTAGCAGTCAGTTGGATAGCGGTGGGGTAGCAGTCAGTTGGATAGCATTTGGATAGCGGTGGGGTAGCAGTCAGTTGGATAGCATTTGGATAGCGGTGGGGTAGCAGTCAGTTGGATAGCGGTGGGGTAGCAGTCAGTTGGATAGCATTTGGATAGCGGTGGGGTAGCAGTCAGTTGGATAGCATTTGGACAGCAGTGGGGTAGCAGTTGCGTAGCGGTCATGTCTCTGACCTTGTTGGCATCCTTGGCATCCACCTCAGTCAGGTCCCGGAGCTCCCAGGCCAGCTGCCGCTTGTAGAAATCTCCCTTATCAGACTTCTTCACCTTGACCACCTTCACCTGGACCGGACGTTCAGTGGTCACTGCAAACACACACACACACACACGTACATAAAAACACTGCCTCACACACACACACACACTTACATATTTCCCTGTTGCACACAGGAAGCAGTTGGGCTGACCTACCTCTAGCACACAGGGAACAGTTGGGCTGACCTACCTCTAGCACACAGGAAGCAGTTGGGCTTACTTACCTCTATCACACAGGAAGCAGTTGGGCTTACTTACCTGTAGCACACAGGGAGCAGTTGGGCTGACCTACCTCTAGCACACTACTTACCTCAGCACACAGGAAGCAGTTGGGCTTACTTACCTGTAGCACACAGGAATCAGTTGGGCTGACCTACCTCTAGCACACAGGGAGCAGTTGAGCTGACCTACCTCTAGCACACAGGAAGCAGTTGGGCTTACTTACCTGTAGCACACAGGAATCAGTTGGGCTTACTTACCTGTAGCACACAGGAAGCAGTTGGGCTGACCTACCTGTAGCACACAGGAAGCAGTTGGGCTTACTTACCTCTAACACACAGGAAGCAGTTGGGCTGACCTACCTGTAGCACACAGGAAGCAGTTTGGCTTACTTACCTGTAGCACACAGGAAGCAGTTGGGCTTACTTACCTGTAGCACACAGGAAGCAGTTGGGCTTACTTACCTGTAGCACACAGGAAGCAGTTCTTTTTCTTCTTCCCAGCTTTGCAGACGTTAACGATGCTGAGCAGCCGCTCGTCGTTCGGGGTGAAGATGTCTCTCTGCAGTGCGTGCTTGATGGCCGTCATCTTTGCTGCTGAAAAATCACACCACATATCTCAGAGTAACAACTGAGGGCTCAATTTTCTGTCTGCACACTTTACCGACAGGTGTCTGTCTAACAAGTGAGCTATTTCTGCTCACACACACACACTCGCACATTAATTACTTTTTAGGAGAAAACATTCTGATGAAAATAAAAACGACAAGTTAATTTTGAGAATAATAGTTTTATATAACACTGCCTTTGGTCCACACTTTTGGATATTTGCTAAATGAATATGTACATTTGTCCAGGAAGTTCATTTGCCATATTGAAGAACAATCACAGTGGGCATGCAGTCACATGTCACACATAGCCCTGTGCTCTTGGTTTGACAAGATCCAGTGAATAGGTGACCCCACTGATTTCACACCAGCACAATTAGCATGACATCCATATGTGAAGGTGTCAGCGAAACAGCGCGACACCTTCCTGCAGTTGCTGTTTCTTTAGGAAAATTATTAATAAATAAAAGATATTTTAAATGATTGATAAATATTATTGATAGGCCTCATTACAATTGGCGCTACAATCACACAAACTCTTGAGTCAGTCGCTAAGCATTTGTGGATCGTTTGTATAAGAGGACTTTTTGGTTTTTATTTTATTTGATTTATAACCAGCTGGCTATCCGTAGCTAGGTAGGGCTATATTTCTACATTCACTGGCAAACTGGCTAACGTTAAATGGTGGGACTATAATGTTAGCGAGCTAACATGTACTGAAAATATGAAACTGCTAGTTAGCTTAACGTAACAAGTCTAAATCGAATGTATTATTCCCTGTGTTTTCTTATAGCTTGACAGCTGGGTAAAGTAGCAGTCACAGTACGCTGGTAGTGGAGCTCTGAAGTGTTACCAGCGGTATTTCCGTTACGTTCCTGCCTGCGACCAGAGCCTGTCCGCGGGGGTCCGTGCCCTGCTACAGGGCGAAATCTTGTAAACAGACTCAACCTGACACAAGAACTGCAGAGTGAATCTAAAGGCTGTTAAATGAGACAAAGCTACTCACCTTAAGAGTGGCTTTGCGAGCAGTATTTGAATGTTTAAATGCGATATGTGAAATCTTCCGTTTGTTCCATGCAAAAACAGCCCGCAGCTAAACATCCATTATTTTGCCTGTTTGAGCCAGGAGTTTCCTGTTTCCGGGGTAGAAGAAGGAAGTCAGATGACACGGATACAATGGAAACACCCAAGAGGACCAAAAGGAAGACGAGCACAGGGTTACGTCAGAGGGGGAGGGGTCAGGAGGGTGGGGATAGTTTGTGATTAAGTCTGTGATTAAATAGGCAAAAAACGTAATAGATAGGCTACAATTGGGCAGCCATTGCATAGGTTACAGCCTCCACAATATCATTTACATTTTTCCACCACTGGTCAATATTTGGTCAGTCATTTTTGCTGGAAATTGAACAGGATGGGCAGGTAAACTGGTTTATTTCATACATTTGAGCCACACTGTACAACACCAATATTTATAGCTAGTATATAGGACATGCATAATCTAATATATGTCTAGCTAACTAAGTATTCAATTTTTTCAATGTTTTTAGGTAATGTGCACAAGGAGGCAGTATGAAGCAGTTGTTTGATTAAACTTGATATTGATTTTTCTGTGGTTGCTTAGGGTACACAAAATGAGGAAGTCTTGGTTGCAATGGAAATACTTTCTTTTAGTGTTTTTGCATGATTGCATAAGCACTCTGGTCTTGTTACACACAGATGTTTTATCAGTGTCTACATCAGTGTTTTCCGAACTCAGTCCTGGGGCATCCCTGTGTTCTGGTTTTCATTCCAACCACAACCATGTCCCCAGAATTTTATCAAGCTGTTAATTTTACTTGATTAGTTGCTTTTCGTATTTAGAGGGTGTGAGTGTGTGTGTGTGTGAGTGTGTGCGTGAGTGTGTGGGATTGTGTGTGTGTGCAAGCATGCGTGTCTAAAAGTGCAAGAGGAGATTCTTAGGACAACAGAAGTTCAGTTCTCTTGCTTCTTGATTTGATTTCTTTAGAAATGTCACTCATAATTAATAATTCAAATTCAAATATTGTTTTGTAGCTACTGAAGAAATGTGATGCCAGAACAGAAAGCACAGATTATGAAACCATATAATTCACAGATACTGATATCACAAGTACATGCAGAAATTGTGCTGTGATGTAAATCAAAGGTACATACCAAAATCTAAAAAGCTCCTCAGACCCTGAAAAAAAGAGCTCTCTACAGACTGTACCTGTGCTGTCAGTTAAAGTACCTGATACAGGCCTGTGCCTGGAGCTGCACACAGCTCTGTGAAGCACCATGACAGCAACTCTCTGGAGCTGCACACAGCTCTGTGAAGCACCGTGACAGCGACTCCCTGGAGCTGCACACAGCTCTGTGAAGCACCATGACAGCGACTCCCTGGAGCTGCACACAGCTCTGTGAAGCACCATGACAGCGACTCCCTGGAGCTGCACGCACACGGCTCTGTGAAGCACCATGACAGCGACTCCCTGGAGCTGCACGCACACGGCTCTGTGAAGCACCATGACAGCGACTCCCTGGAGCTGCACGCACACGGCTCTGTGAAGCACCATGACAGCAACTCCCTGGAGCTGCACGCACACGGCTCTGTGAAGCACCATGCCAGCGACTCCCTGGAGCTGCACGCACACGGCTCTGTGAAGCACCATGACAGCGACTCCCTGGAGCTGCACGCACACGGCTCTGTGAAGCACCATGACAGCAACTCCCTTTAATGATAGACTCTCAAATACATTTCTCTTTTCGTCATAAAGCGTCATTTGATTTCAAACTGTTTCCTTTATTAACACCATGCACTTGATATTAGCCCAGTGAAAACAGGAATGTCTGTAATCACATAATAATGTTGCTGTGCAATATCAAACTACAATAGTATGATAACCAGCCCAGTGACAGTGGGTTTTTACCTTTTTGTAATAACAAGGTTTTTTTGTTTGATTTTTTAAAATTGTGTGAAAGGAAGTAATGAGTATCATTGGACAATAGGTGGCACTGTTGAGCTATTTCAGACATTTTTTTTTACATGTAGGTGTTTTGCCGAAAGAGGCTCAACTCGGGCAGTGGTTTTCATTCAATGCAGACGTATTTTAATGGCTTTCAAGATGGAGAATAGGCCATACTGCGTGCTGATCCATGCAAGGCCAGTTTGTCTTTATAATGAATAATCATGTTTTTCTTCCTCTTCCTACAGAAAGTATTCACTTCATGGACACTGTCTCTGTTTTTGAGCCATTATGAATTTTCAGTGTTGATTGAGAGTAATAGAGGTTGGTGTCATCAGTTGGGATAATGAGGTTATTAGGGGTCTTTATAGTTTCCTTTCATTCAGCGGACATGGCTAACTAACTACGAGCAATGAACAACACCAACACCATTCTGCCCCCTTACCTCTCACCCCTTCCTACCCCCCTCCTCCCCTCCAGGATTTCAGGATTCTGTTTCATTTCAGCCAATAATATCTACTCAGGTTCTTAACATCATTTCTGAATATCCCACAATAGTCTTGACTGACTACAGTAAAACATTTCCACCAGGGAAAAAGCTGCCTGTGTCAATGACTAAGAGATGCTGACCACTATTAATAATAACCATTAATTTATAAGTGGCTGCAGGCTTCCAAGCCCTTTGAAACATCTATGTGCAAATTTATGTGCAAAATTTAAAGATTATATGCGCTTCTCTGATGTTTCCTCCATGCACAGAAAGTTTAAAGTTCCGCATGCAGCAGCGAGCACTGTTTTTTTGGCAGTCCGGTGTACATTTGTGTGTGTGGCCAGAACACTGTACGATATACGCATTTGTTCATATTTCTGGTGGTCCTTGGCAAGCGACACAGGTGCAAAAAGTTAGAAGCTCCTCCAATTTACCCTGTAGGATAGAGAGGATTGTGAAAAATTCATGGTTAAAAAAAAGCCAGTTATGTGTGGTAAACATTAGGAGGTGTGACCAGTTAAGCGTTGGTGGCCAAGCTTATTCCTTCACAGTTCTGAAACCTCACTACCTGAGGCTTATGCCTGATGCATTAAAAAAGTGCTGTGATGTATTGTGCAGGAGGCTTGTTTTTTTTTTTTTAAAAAAGTCAGACAAAGCATTGCTTGGTGTTTTAAAGCAAACGGCAAGCACCAAGGGGCGTGCTGTCACACGGGATACTGGTATTTACCATGTCAGACCCAAATCACAAAACCACCAGGGATTATGGGTATTATCTGCTGAAGTACCACAGGGGTCACAGCTGTGTAGTGTGTGTTTTATTAACTGAACTGAGAGAGAGAGAGAACGAGGGAGAGATAGATAGAAAGAGCGATAGAAAGAGGGAGAGGGGGAGAGAGTGAGAGAGAGAAAAAGAGGGAGAGAGAGAGCACAGAGTTTTGATGGTTAAGTTCCCTTTATTAATAATAAAAAGAAAAAGAGATACCCCCAGCTCCCAAATATTTACACAAAAAAAGAAAAGGTAAAACTTTCGCCTTCTTCAGTTTTACAAATGCACCCATCCTTCGCCCAAATAGTTAGAGAGTGAGTTAGAGAGAGAGGGGAGTGAGTTAGAGAGAGGAAGGGGAGTGAGTTAGAGAGAGAGAGGGGAGTGAGTTAGAGAGAGAGGGGAGTGAGTTAGAGAGAGAGGAGAGAGTGAGTTAGAGAGAGAGGGGAGTGAGTTAGAGAGAGAGGGGAGTGAGTTAGAGAGAGAAAGGGGAGTGAGTTAGAGAGAGAAAGGGGAGTGAGTTAGAGAGAGAGAGAGTTAGAGGGAGGGGAGAGTTAGAGAGAGAGAGGGGAGTGAGTTAGAGAGAGAGAGGGAGTGAGTGAGAGTGAGAGAGAGAGAAGGGGAGTGAGTTAGAGAGAGAGGGGAGAGAGTGAGTTAGAGAGAGAGAGGGGAGTGAGTTAGAGAGAGAGAGGGGAGGAGAGAGAGAGAGAGTGAGTTAGAGAGAGAGAGGGGGAGAGAGTTAGAGAGAGAGAGAGGGGAGTGAGTTAGAGAGAGCAAGGGGAGTGAGTTAAGAAGAGAGAGAGAGGGGAGTGAGTTAGAGAGGAGAGAGCAAGGACTGGGGAGTGAGTTAGAGAGAGAAAGGGGAGTGAGTTAGAGAGAGAGGGGAGATTGAGTTAGAGAGAGATAAGAGATCCCAAGGACCAGAAAAGAGTCCCCTCAGAGTGAGTTTATTCTAGAGAGAGGGGAGTGAGTTAGAGAAAGAGAAAAATTTGGGAGAGAGTGAGTTAGAGAGAGAGGGGAGGAGAGTGAGTTAGAGAGAGACCCCAAAAGGAAAACCGAATATGGGGTCCAGGAGGAGTTAGAGAGAGAGAGACAAGGGCCAGAGAGAGAGTGAGTTAGAGAGAGAGGGGATTTGTGAATTTGAATTTGAGAGAAAGGGGAGTGAGTTAGAGAGAGCACCGAGAGGGGGAGTGAGTTAGAGAGAGAGAGGAGAGAGTGAGTTAGAGAGAGGGAGAGGGGAGTGAGTTAGAGAGAGAAAGGGGTGTGAGTTAGAGAGAGAGACTCTATTTTATAGAGAGAGAGGTGTGAGAGTGAGTTAGAGAGATTTGGAGAGAGGTGAGAGAGAGAGAGAGGGGAGTGAGTTAGAGAGAGAGGAGTGAGGAGAGAGAGTGAGGACAGAGAGTGAGTTAGAGAGAGAGAGGGGAGAGTGAGTTAGAGAGAGAGAGAGAGAGGAGAGAGTGAGTTAGAGAGAGAGAGGGGGGTGAGTTAGAGAGAGTGAGATTGGGGGAATGAGAGGAAGTGAAAGAGAAAGAGAGAGAGAGCTACTTTGCTGCAGTAAATTTATTATGCTTATACTATAATAATATGATACATTCTGAGTTACAATGTCATATTGAGGTACATTTGGTCTTTGGGAAATAAGGTGATGAGCTTATGTCTTATTATGCCTGTAAATCCTCTTCTGTCCTTGGATGAGACAGTTATTTCTACAATGAAAAATCATCTTTTATCAAACAAATTATTTGAATATGGATTTCTTCAAATAAGGTCCATGTGCTACTCCTGAGATTGATTAATTCTATAAAAAATTTTCATTGAGACTCACATTAAATTTAACATATTCTGGCTGTTTGGGTTCATTTCGTTTGGAGAAACCAAACTCTCTGGCTGTCTGTGACTATAGTAGATATAATAACTCCTGCGTTCACACACACACACACACACACACACACACATGGTCAAACATGCACAAACATACACACACACACACACACACACACATGCTCACACATGCACAAACACACACACATGCTCACACGTGCACTCCCACATACACACATACACACACACACACGCTCACACATGCACTCACACACACACACTCGCACACACAAACACACACACACACTGTGGATAACACACATCTGGCACATCTGCAATCACACACACCATGGAGACCAGCACTGGCAGACTGTCCAGACAGATGCCATGACGAGCAGGAGGCAGTTACACTTGTCCCTATCAGAGGCCTTTTAACATGTTTGCCAGGGTATGTCAGAGGAAGTTCAGTTGCATGATTGATATTTGCTTTAAAATTTTAACAGTGTTTTATATATACAAACATGAATGTGCTTCAGTTAAAATTCATTCACACAGGCACAAGCCCATCAGATAGCTTGTCACATCTTAGCTGCACATAGAAAAGAAACAAATAAAAAATAATTAAAATTAAAAAAATAAATCATTATTCCTGAACGTATATATTTGGTTGCTGGTTTTGTGAATACAAATACAGTCATATTTAGTTGCTGGTTTTATGAAAACAAGCTAGTCACATTTGATTGCTGGTTTTATGAATACAGTTAGGGCCATATTATTTCCTGGTTGTACAAGTACAGTTAGAGTCATATTTGATTGCTGATTTTATGAATGCAGTTACAGCCGTATTTAGTTGCTGGTTTTATGAATACTGTTAGAGCCATATTTGAATGAATGAATGAATGAATCATTGAATTTATATAACACTTCTCTAGATGTTGAAAGTGCTTTACAGTGATGAGGGGAACTCACCTCATCCACCACCAATGTGTAGCACTCACCTGGGTGATGCACGGCAGCCATTTTGTACCAGACATCACACATTAGCTGAGGTGGAGAGGGAGAGAACATTTTTTATCCAATTAATTCAGAGGATAAGTAGGTGGCAGGTTGAGAGAGCCAGGTTGGGAATTTAGCCAGGACACTGGGGAACCCCCGAGTCTTTGCGATGAGTGTTATGAGATCTTTAATGACCACAGTGAGTCAGGACCTTCGATTTCACATCTCATCCGAAAGACGACATCTCCTACAGCCCACGCTTGCTTAGCTTCTCTTAGCTGGTTCTATGGACACAGAGTCATGTTTTATTGCTGGTTTTATGAACACAGTGTCATGTTTGGTTGCTGTTCTATGAACAGTGTCATGTTTGGTTGCTGTTCTATGAACACAGAGTCATGTTTGGTTGCTGTTCTATGAACACAGAGTCATGTTTGGTTGCTGGTTCTATGAACACAGAGTCATGCTTGGTTGCTGATTCTATGAACACATCGTCATGTTTGGTTGCTGTTCTATTAACACAGTGTCATGCTTGGTTGCTGTTCCTCATGTTTGGTTTCTGGTTCTATTAACACAGAGTCATGTTTGGTTTCTGGTTCTATGAACACAGTGTCATGTTTGGTTGCTGTTCTATTAACACAGAGTCATGTTTGGTTGCTGTTCTATGAACACAGAGTCATGTTTGGTTTCTGTTCTATGAACACAGAGTCATGCTTGGTTGCTGATTCTATGAACACAGAGCCATGTTTGGTTGCTGTTCTATTAACACAGAGTTATGTTTGGTTGCTGGTTCTATGAACACAGAGTCATGCTTGGTTGCTGTTCTATGAACACAGAGTCATGTTTGGTTGCTGTTCTATTACCACAGAGTCATGTTTGGTTTCTGGTTCTATTAACACAGAGTCATGCTTGGTTGCTGATTCTATGGACACAGTGTCATGTTTGGTTGCTGTTCTATTAGCACAGTGTCATGTTTGGTTGCTGATTCTATGGAAACAGAGTCATGTTTGGTTGCTGGTTTCTGTTCTTGTTTTCTCTTCTCAGCCAGACAGAGGAGATAAATGTTGTTGAATTTTTGGAAGGAGTACTGATGACCCCCTTTCATGCTAGAGAGACGAAGAATATAATTTTGTCTGTTCCCCTCATGCGGGCATGTCTTTTTCCCCCCCACACTGCCAAGCACGGCAGTGACTGCCCACATGAATAAGCGTGCTTTGTGTATGACTGTTTTTTTCCCATTGATTTTCCTGATTTAGGAGTTATGAAAATGTAATTATGGGCAGAGCTTCATGGTTTATAAGGTTAACTGCATCTTCCTCCCCCCTCTCTGCTGGGCTCAGATGTAAACGCTGAGATTCTGCAGTTTGATTGGGAGGAAATGTCTGTCAGTGCCTGTATGGCCACAGTAAGCAGGGACAGAATGGAAATTAATTAAAAATAATCTTTTTCCTTTTTTAATGGTGATCATCTATGAGTTATACAGGTGCTCCTTACCTGACTGAATATAGGTGCTCCTTACCTGACTGAATACAGGTGCTCCTTACCTGACTGAATACAGGCGCTCCTTACCTGACTGAATACAGGGCCTTACCTGACTGAATACAGGCTCCTTACCTGACGGTGCTCCTTACCTGACTGAATACAGGTGCTCCTTACCTGACTGAATATAGGTGGTCCTTACCTGACTGTGCTCCTTACCTGACTGAATAGAGGTGCTCCTTACCTGACTGAATATAGGTGGTCCTTACCTGACTGAATACAGGTGCTCCTTACCTGACTGAATACAGGTGCTCCTTACCTGACTGAATATAGGTGCTCCTTACCTGACTGAATACAGGTGCTCCTTACCTGACTGAATATAGGTGCTCCTTACCTGACTGAATACAGGTGCTCCTTACCTGACTGCATTAGGATGACAGATGAGGATGTAGTAAAAAGCACCTGAAGGTTGGTAGGAACTGGCCATTGAGTCCATGAGCGAATCTCCTGTCAGTCCCCAGTGGGAGTCCTGGGACCTGGGGGTGCTGACTGACTTGGAACCTCCCAGCGATGAAAAGAATTACACCTGGCTAAGGTTCTGTCGAATATGTGTACTCTCTCAGAACTCTGGCCAGGGTTCTACTGAACATACCTGTGCACTCTCTCAGAACTCTGGCCAGTGTTCTACTGAACATACCTGTGCACTCTCTCAGAACTCTGGCCAGTGTTCTACTGAACATACCTGTGCACTCTCTCAGAACTCTGACTCGGTGTCAGAGTAACATAACACAGCTGGTTTTACAAACAGAGTCACACAGATATTGATAGCACTGCGCAGTCCCATCGCTCTCTGGATTAGTGTATTAGTCACAAAAGGCGTGTCTGAGTAAATATTGTTTCTGAATCCAGGAGATTAAAGGCTCAGGAATGCACTGTGGACCTGTCTGAAGGAGCATCATAGCCCTGATTCACTCTCCAATCTCAAGTGAGTTCAACAGTATCAGACCGCTAAAGTGGCATATTCAGCCCATGCACTGATAATGCTGAAAATACTGCTGCCACAAGATATGACTAGAGTAAGAGTAAGAATAATGATAAAAGGAACATTTTTTAAAAGTCAGTTTTATTTTCCATTTCGAAGTGAATCACATAATATTTTATACCAACATATAATCATGAAACCAAAAAAGAGAAAAAAAAAACAGTAATACAAATAAATACAGCAGCCTGTAAAGATAAAAAAAATTCAGGCAACACAGGATGAAATCTTACCTAAATCTGCTCTCAGCATCTTGAGAGGATTATCTCCCATCATGCATTGTACTCCACCAACTAATTAGACTCTGTAAACAAATGCCAACCCAAACCTTAACCTCCACCCAGACAAAACCCACTGCATCTCCTGCCCCCGACTCTAAAAGGTCATGACATTTCACAGCTTTGCGACAAACCTGTCTCTGTGGTAGGAGAATATCTGGAAAACCACAAGATTAACCCATCTCTCAACCACTGAACACAACATTAACCCATCTCTCAACCACTGAACACAAGATTAACCCATGTAAAATGTGCCTCAGCACTGAAATACTAATCAACTCTTAGTGTTGGAGTGTCAAAGTAACATAACACAACTGGTTTTACAAACAGAATCACACAGATATTGATAGCAGTGCCTCAGCACTGAAATACTAATCAACATGCCTCAGCACTGAAATACTAATCAACATGCCTCAGCACTGAAATACTAATCAACATGCCTCAGCACTGAAATACTAATCAAGGTTCTGGGGTAAGAGTGAGATCTCTAAATGCAGATCCCTAGTTCTGTAGTGAGGGTGAGATCTCTAAATGCAGATCCCTGGAACTGTAGTGAGAGTGAGATATCTAAATGTAGATCCCTGGTTCTGTAGTGAGAGTGAAATCTCTAAATACGGATCGCTGGTTCGGTAGTGAGAATGAGACCTCTAAATGCAGATCTCTGTAGGTTCTGTAGTGAGAGTGAGATCTCTAAATGCAGATCTCTGTAGGTTCTGTAGTGAAAGTGAGATCTCTAAATGCAGATCCCTGTAGGTTCTGTAGTGAGGGTGAGATCTCTAAATGCAGATCCCTAGTTCTGTAGTGAGGGTGAGATCTCTAAATGCAGATCCCTGTAGGTTCTGTAGTAAGAGTGAGATCTCTAAATGCAGATCGCTGGTTCTGTAGTGAGAGTGAGATCTCTAAATGCAGATCCCTGTAGGTTCTGTAGTGAGAGTGAGATCTCTAAATGTAGATCCCTGTAGGTTCTGTAGTGAGGGTGAGATCTCTAAATGTAGATCCCTGTAGGTTCTGTAGTAAGAGTGAGATCTATAAATGCAGGTCCCTGGTTCTGTAGTGAGGGTGAGATCTCTAAATGTAGATCCCTGTAGGTTCTGTAGTGAGAGTGAGATCTCTAAATGCAGATCCCTGGTTCTGTAGTGAGGGTGAGATCTCTAAATGCAGATCCCTGGTTCTGTAGTGAGAGTGAGATCTCTAAATGTAGATCCCTGTAGGTTCTGTAGTAAGAGTGAGACCTCTAAATGTAGATCCCTGTAGGTTCTGTAGTAAGAGTGAGATCTATAAATGCAGGTCCCTGGTTCTGAGATCTCTAAATGTAGTGTTCTGTAGTGAGGGTGAGATCTCTAAATGTAAACCCCTGTAGGTTCTGTAGTGAGGGTGAGATCTCTAAATGCAGATCCCTGTAGGTTCTGTAGTAAGAGTGAGATCTATAAATGCAGGTCCCTGGTTCTGTAGTGAGGGTGAGATCTCTAAATGTAGATCCCTGTAGGTTCTGTAGTAAGAGTGAGATCTATAAATGCAGGTCCCTGGTTCTGTAGTGAGGGTGAGATCTCTAAATGTAGATCCCTGTAGGTTCTGTAGTGAGAGTGAGATCACTAAATGCAGTTTATTTAGATACAAACAAGCTCATCATCTTTACTTCCTGTCCTTGTTATTGAGGCAATAACCCGGTTATGCAAAATATTTCCCATTTAACATCTAATTCAATGTTTCAAAGATATTTCCCAGCAGAATGGTGCCGATGAGTGATGTCCTGAGTATTGAGTGATTTCCTGGTGCAGAAAAAACTGTAAAGATGTTTAGTCAACATTTACAGCACATCAGAGCGGAAAAATTCAACATTTATATGATGAATGGTTATAATAATGATCCATATATGAACATACAGTCACACTGACATAAGAATGTTCATTTTTTCTTCCATCTTCAGGGAATGTAGCAGCTTCACATAGATCAGGCACATAAACAGATGAAGTTTCACTTTAGTTTAAACATTTCCATCAGGATGGAAAGAAGGCAAACTTGAAAACCTTGGTGCTGGCCTACAGGAAATGGAACAGCACCACCACACCTCCATTCAACCTTAGGACTGCACACCCCCAACCAGATCTTCAGACAGCACATCCCCAACCAGATCTTCAGACCGCACACCCCCAACCAGATCTTTACACCGCACACCTCCAACCAGATATTCAGACCACACACCCCCAACCAGATCTTTACACCGCACACCTCCAACCAGATCTTTACACCGCACACCCCCAACCAGATATTCAGACAGATCACAACGCACACCCCCAACCAGATATTTACACCGCACCCCAACCAGATCTTTACACCGCACACCCCCAACCAGATCTTTACACCGCACACCCCCAACCAGATCTTTACACCGCACACCCCCAACCAGATATTCAGACCACACACCCCCAACCAGATCTTTACACCGCACACCTCCAACCAGATCTTTACACCGCACACCCCCAACCAGATATTTACACCGCACACCTCCAACCAGATCTTTACACCGCACACCCCCAACCAGATATTTACACCGCACACCCCCAACCAGATCTTTACACCGCACACCCCCAACCAGATCTTCAGACCACACACCCCCAACCAGATATTTACACCGCACACCCCCAACCAGATATTTACACCGCACACCCCCAACCAGATCTTTACACCGCACACCCCCAACCAGATCTTTACACCGCACACCCCCAACCAGATATTCAGACCGCACACCCCCAAACATATCTTCAGACCACGCACCCCCAAACATATCTTCAGACCACACACCCCCAAACAGATTTCTCCGCTCTGCAACCTGGGGGTGGCTCTCCTCTGCCTCCACAGTAGCCCCTAATCATGATGCCCATTTGTATTACTCCCCCCCCCCCCCCCCCCCCCCCCCCCCCCGTTTTTTGCGTTTTAGTTCTTGGCTAGCATTGTTGGTTAATATATGTAGCTAGTTTTCACTGGTGCATTAATGATGGTGTACCTTTACTTACTGGTTTGGTAATGTTATTCGTCAGGTGTGGCACTATTGTTGTTCATACTATATTAATCAGGTGAATGTATTTCTGTTTCCCCTCTATTGCAGAACATTCTGGATGAGAACGTCTGTAAAATGAATGCAAGGCAATGTGTTCAGTATTTGCTGTGGTCAGTAGCTGACTGCGTTGTGTATGTAATCAGATTCTGTATTTACATCAAGATATTTTGCTGCTCATTAGATTATTCAGAATGTCTACTGTAACTGTATTCAGTATTTTTCCTGGATTAATGTCTAATTGAGTTCAGTGTGATGGTCTTCCAATTCAAATTTAGCCACCTCTGCTAGCTGGTTTAATTGGTACAAATTTCATTCCTGATATAATTCCTTCCTCTATGAACTATAATTATACATAATCATTCATTTCTTTAAGGAATTGGTTTATTACTCATGTATCCTCTTTAATGAACTTGATTGTAATTATCCAGTTTGTTCTGATCCCACAGTTACCATTGTGTCTGTTCCATACAGCAGCAAACCTGTTCCATCCATTTTAGAACAAACGTGGATGACAGAAAAAATCCTTTTTTAAATTATGTAGTTGTGTAGTTTACTCTGTGCTGCCATTTCGATTGCTTCCTTCTCTACTTTTTTACTCGTTTTGTTTGTGATGTGGTTGGTGGAAAACTGCCTGCTTGCCAAATAAACCAAACTTGTTAAACCACGTATTAGTTTTTTCCCCCCACAGTCTAATTAACATATTCTACTCCCCAATAAAGAGAGGCATGGCTTACAGGGCATTTGGCCTACACCAATTATTACAGGATGTTGTTATGATAATGCCCCGATGGGGGGTATCAGGAATGAAGATCGGTGCTGGTAATGCCCCTTATGATGCACAGTGATGATGACGATGAATAATTGACACATGTTGCTCTTCTCCTCCTGGTGCTGTTCGCTCCCGACCCCCCCCCCCCCCCCCCCCCCCCAACAATGGTTATGAGTGTGTTGCGTCCTATCAAGACACATGAAGAGCCAATTGCCTAGTGTCTCTTTGACAACTACAAACAATTATAAAATGTTGTGTAGTCTGGGGAGGCCATTAACCAACTAACATCACATACAGAATGAAACCACAGGTTGGAATATACCAGAAAAATAGCAAGGGGAGATAAGAGGTTTCTCTTAAATTTTGGGCCATCTTTTCATTTATTATTATAATATACAACTATATTGTATTACTGTGTATCAAGAACTTTATGATTTTGCTGTAAGCCTTTTGTTGTATGTTTGTCATTATGTGCAGTGGTTATTATCCATATTTTATGTTATTGGTTTATATATCAAATTTTATGGTTATTGTGTTCATATGCTTCCAGTTATCGGCCATTTCCTTATTTTCGCATTTACATTGATGGTCTATTATTTAATCATGCAGTAAGCCAAACGAGATGCACAGATTTGGAGAAATATAGTGCATTAATTAAATAGTTGTTGACAATGCATATGTATCCATTCCAAATGTGAACATTTCAAACTTTTCAGATCTCTGCGGTTAAATTGGTCACCCGGATAGCATGAATATATGGTTTAATAAAGACATACGCTTCCAATGTTTCCATCACTGTTGGATTGCGTATTTAACCGTGCCAAAGGAAAACCCTGGGGGAGTTTGTGTGTAACTACCGTGACGCGATTTGGAGCAACTGATGCAGAGAAAAGGGTGTGCCCACATGCTTTAAAATGTTCCGTTAGCCGGTCAGTCCACATAACCAGAACGAGCAAGCGAGGAACTGCCATCAACAGACGAAAATATCGCCCAAGGAGAGATAATGGTGAACTCAACTCAGTGCAACCAGGAAGGTGCACGCATTGGTAGCCTTGCCAACAACAGCAGCTCGAACAGCGTCTGCAGCAGCGCGAGGAGGAGACCACACTGTGTCCCCGCGGTCACTCTCGCGGTCCTCCTAATCACTGCCGTGTCAGTCTGCAGAAGTAAGTTATTATCAAGAAATAGCTTAATATCGGAGTGTTTCTTTCATCTTTCTTTGCCCATTCAAATGAAAGACGAAGAAGGAAACGAAACAGAGATGTCTTTATGTTGTAAACTTCTGAGTGTTTCAAAGGTGGTTGTATTCTAAGGTCGTAAACTTGTTTTTAAATTCTGTTTTCGTACAAGATCCTTGGCACGGGTAACTGTCATTTATGGAACCATAAATGATCAGTGGTTAGTTAGATGTTCAGTCCGCTTCAATTTTTTAAATAGAATACAACTATATCCTTTGTCGAATCCCAAAATTTTCCTGATTAATTAGATACGTAGCCTACGCATTGTTCGGCTTTCTCTGGTATTTCGAAGGATAATAGGTTAATTTCAGTTCATGTGTTTACTTTATTATGAATTAAATATTTATGATGAATATTCAGTTACATAGGACCATTGGACAATTGTGGTAAAGTATTTAAAATATCAAATGACTAATTTCGGGTTGATTGTCATAAGACGTCCCTTTCAGCTTTTATAACTGTTCTGAATATAATATTGATACATTAATATCGCCTTATTTGAATATTTTCAATTATAACAATTCTCCCCAGTAAAGCCATCCCTATGACTTCGCTCGTGCGATAATGCTAATCATATTCTGTTCACTTAGCAACACTTGGAGGCTTTTCATTAGTAATAAATAGTTCGAAATGAAATCAACCACTTATTCAAACTAATTTTATGAGCTATTATGCAAAGTACCGTAGTGACTGTATCCGGTACTATAATCCTAAATGTATGTTAGTTTTGCGTTTTCTCTCTTGTTCGCGTGATCCTCGTGTTTTTAATTTAAATACCGGGACAGGGCTGTAGTGCGTGCGCAGTTTGGCGCTCGCCACCTCACCTTCGCGGAACAGTCTTCTCCTCACAGCGGAGACGAGTGTTGCAGAACGGCTGCTGTGTTAACACAGTTCTTACTCGGCTATTCTGCCAGTGTGTGGCGAGATGGATTGTGATCTTAAAGGCGTTATTTACTGAGAAGTATTGTACACAGTTTAAGAGTATACATGTTACATCTAATCTCATTGATATCATACTAAAACTAAATTGCACGTAAGTGTGTACTTTATATCTAATGATAGGGTGTGGGTTATACGTAATAGTGTCATGTGGATTATGTGTAAATTATATGGGGCTACACGTGAAAGCCCTTTAATGATCAGTCTGATCACTCAGCCTTGTGATGAGTTTCTGTTCTGATTTTGGTAAATTATGAATCCCGTTCTAATTGGGTGTCCCGCAAAGAGGCACATGATTGGCTGTCCACTGTGGCTAGATGTCCCAGGTAGGCGGTGCGTGATTGGCTGTCCACCATAGGTATCCCATGGAGGCGGTGCGTGATTGGCTGTCCACCGTATCTGTCCCAGGGAGGCGGTGCGTGATTGGCTGTCCACCGTATCTGTCCCAGGGAGGCGGTGCGTGATTGGCTGTCCACCGTATGTGTCCCAGGGAAGTGGTGCGTGATTGGCTGTCCATGTATGTGTCCCAGGGAGGCGGTGCGTGATTGGGTGTTGTGTCACCCTGGGAGGGCTCTGTATAATGCGGGGGTGTGCTGCCCAAGAGCCATGGGGTCGGCCGTTTTTTCACCAAAAAATCAGCAACTTATTCAGAAACCAGCTCAGGTGAGAAACCTGTGGAATCAGCTGCTTTAATTGGCTCTGATTAACCAATGAAAACCCAACAAATCCCTCCAATCTGCAAGACCGGGGCTGCAAAACCCAGCTGGATAAACTCCACCCCCAGGATAAACTGCAGCTCTAACATGATTAAGACACGGCAACATAATTACCCTGATCTCCATCATCATCATCATAATCATGACAGTGAAGCTGGTCAGTTGCCAGGGTTACAGCAGGGCATGATGTAGATGCAGGCTTTAATGTAAGGCAGCTGCCTATACGGGACACAGATGATGTAATGCTGATTTACACAATGGGATGATTACTGAGGGGAAGAACCAAGGGTTGTGGGATTGGCAGAAAGATTCACCAGCCCTAGTGGTTAAGGGAGGTATTGCAAAATTCTATTTTGTTATTTTACTGCTATTACTATTAATATGATTACTATTAATGTTGTTTTAAGAAGTCTTTCTATTTTGGATAATGATGATCATACAATATATTGAAAAATTAATTTTTTAAAGATTATGATCTTGATGACGGTGTGATTGTGATGATGATGACGGTGTGATTGTGATGTTGATGATGGTGTGATTGTAATGTTGATGACGGTGTGATTGTGATGTTGATGCCGGTGTGATTGTGATGTTGATGATGGTGTGATTGTGATGTTGATGACATTGTGATTGTGATGATGATGGTGTGATTGTGATGTTGATGACGGTGTGATTGTGATGTTGATGATAGTGTGATTGTGATGTTGATTATGATGCTGATAATAAACAGAATTGCTTTACTTGCAACTATGCCCCTGATGATGGAGGGCAGTGTTCTTCATTCCTGGTCCTGGAGAGTCGCATTCTCTGCTGGTTTTCGTTGTTAATTGGTACTTAATTGACCAACTAAAGCAGTCGATTAAACAGTTAACTCACCTCACCTGGTTTCCTGGGTCTGAACTGGTTGCTGATATTAAAGCGGATATTAAAACAAAGCTGCAGACCATGTGACCTGCCAGGACCAAGAATGAAGATCACTGATGTAGAACGTTGCCATCTCTTCTTACTCTTTATATAGAACAGACCCCCCCCCCCCCCCCCCCCCCCCCGATATACTGTATGATTTTGGGGGGCTCAGTTGTGCTGTTGTACTGTAGGGTTTTGGGGTTCTCTATTGTATTCGGGAGACTGTAGCCTACAGTAACCTATGGCTTCAAGGGTCTACACCTCCCCCACCCCTGTACAAACACACAAACTCATCTTTATCAGAATTTTATCTAATTTTATTGAGTCTGTTGCCAGGTGGTTGCTGTAGGGTTGCTGTGCACTTGCTGTGTTTGCTGTGCAGTTTCTATGTGGTTGCCATGTGGGGTCCACATGTGCACTGTTGCATGTTGGTTCTGTGTACATGGCTGTACGTGGCATGAAAAAGACCACAGATGAGCTCACAGAACTCTTAATTTTTGGCTTAAATTTAAATTGGCTGACTGTTTCCCAACAGAAAGAGGTGGTGCTCTGACCCTTGCCTACACTGCAGGCAACAGGACAGCCCCCATCTACTTGCAGGACATGATTCGATCCTATGTGCCTGCTCGACCACTCCGCTCTGCGGCAGCAGGGCGCCTTGTAACCCCTCCCACCTGACCAAAGGGATCACAGAGCTTCTCCACCCTAGCTCCCCAGTGGTGGAACGAACTCCCAGTCCCTCTCCGAACCTCCCCCTCACTACCCATCTTCCGCCGTGGTCTGAAGACTCATCTCTTCAGACTATACCTGGACTAACTACCACCACGCTGTATATTTCACTCTAAATCCACCCCCACCCCCCCCCACTTTTTATGACACTTGTTGCATGTTGCCCCATCCCAGCACTTTTTGGGAATTTGTCCTAATACTGTAGCTTATTTTTCTGCCTAGTTGGCTTTGCAGAGGTTAGGTCAGACTAGTGTTCACTGTGTGAACTAAACTCTGTCCTTGGCTAGAAATAGCTGTACAAAATAAGTATTGTATCTTAATGAACCTGTGTTTAGTAGTTGTCTATGACCATGAAATGCACTTTTTGTACGTCGCCTTGGATAAAAGCGTCTGCCAAATAAATGTAATGTGATGTAATGTAATGTGCTCACCTGTTCACAGCTGTCTAATGCCACACTGCATTTCACCTGCTGTTGAGTTACCAGGAAGGCCTACAGTCCATCCACCTTTCTGTCTCTCTTCTGTATGTTTTAAATGTGTACAGGAGATGTGGGGGCGTGTAAGGGTGTGCAGGAGAGGTGAGGGCGTGTAAGCGTGTGCAGGAGAGGTGAGGGTGTGTAAGCGTGTGCAGGAGAGGTGGGGGTGTGTAAGTGTGTACAGGAGAGGTGAGGGCGTGTAAGCGTATGCAGGAGAGGTGAGGGTGTGTATGCGTGTGCAGGAGAGGTGAGGGTGTGTAAGCGTGTGCAGGAGATGTGGGGTTGTGTAAGCGTGTGCAGGAGAGGTGAGGGTGTGTAAGTGTGTGCAGGAGAGGTGAGGGCGTGTAAGCGTGTGCAGGAGAGGTGAGGGTGTGTAAGCGTGTGCAGGAGAGGTGAGGGTGTGTAAGCGTGTGCAGGAGAGGTGAGGGTGTGTAAGCGTGTGCAGGAGAGGTGAGGGCGTGTAAGCGTGTGCAGGAGATGTGAGGGGTGTAAGGTAAGCATGTGTGCAGGAGATGTGAGGGTGTGTAAGCGTGTGCAGGAGAGGTGAGGGTGTGTAAGCGTGTGCAGGAGAGGTGAGGGTGTGTAAGCGTGTGCAGGAGAGGTGAGGGTGTGTAAGCGTGTGCAGGAGAGGTGAGGGTGTGTAAGCGTGTGCAGGGAGAGGTGAGGGTGTGTAAGCGTGTGCAGGAGAGGTGAGGGTGTGTAAGCGTGTGCAGGAGAGGTGGGGGTGTAAGCGTGTGTGTAAGCGTGGTGCAGGAGAGGTGAGGGTGTGTAAGCGTGTGCAGGAGAGGTGGGGGTGTGTAAGCGTGTGCAGGAGAGGTGAGGGTGTGTAAGCGTGTGCAGGAGAGGTGAGGGGTGTAAGCGTGTGCAGGAGAGGTGAGGGTGTAAGCGTGTGCAGGAGAGGTGAGGGTGTAAGCGTGTGCAGGAGAGGTGAGGGGTGTGTAAGCGTGTGCAGGAGAGGTGAGGGTGTGTAAGCGTGTGCAGGAGAGGTGAGGGTGTGTAAGCGTGTGCAGGAGAGGTGAGGGGTGTGTAAGCGTGTGCAGGAGAGGTGAGGTGTGTAAGGTGTGTGTGGAGAGGTGAGGGTGTGTAAGCGTGTGCAGGAGAGGTGAGGGTGTGTAAGCGTGTGCAGGAGAGGTGAGGGCGTGTAAGCGTGTGCAGGAGAGGTGAGGGTGTGTAAGCGTGTGCAGGAGAGGTGAGGGTGTGTAAGCGTGTGCAGGAGAGGTGAGGGTGCGTGTAAGCGTGTGCAGGAGAGGTGAGGGTGTGTAAGCGTGTGCAGGAGAGGTGAGGGTGTGTAAGCGTGTGCAGGAGAGGTGAGGGTGTGTAAGCGTGTGCAGGAGGAGGTGTGAGAGGGTGTGTAAGCGTGTGCAGGAGAGGTGAGGGTGTGTAAGCGTGTGCAGGAGAGGTGAGGGTGTGTAAGCGTGTGCAGGAGAGGTGAGGGGTGTGTGTAAGCGTGTGCAGGAGAGGTGAGGGTGTGTAAGCGTGTGCAGGAGAGGTGAGGGGTGTGTAAGCGTGTGCAGGAGAGGTGAGGGTGTGTAAGCGTGTGCAGGAGAGGTGAGGGTGTGTAAGCGTGTGCAGGAGAGGTGAGGGTGTGTAAGCGTGTGCAGGAGAGGTGAGGGGTGTGTAAGCGTGTACAGGAGAGAGGTAGGGTGTGTAAGCGTGTGCAGGAGAGGTGAGGGTGTGTAAGCGTGTGCAGGAGAGGTGAGGGTGTGTAAGCGTGTGCAGGAGAGGTGAGGGTGTGTAAGCGTGTGTGCAGGAGAGGGAGGGTGTGTAAGCGTGTGCAGGAGAGGTGAGGGTGTGTAAGCGTGTGCAGGAGAGGTGAGGGTGTGTAAGCGTGTGCAGGAGAGGTGAGGGGTGTGTAAGCGTGTGCAGGAGAGGTGAGGGTGTGTAAGCGTGTGCAGGAGAGGTGAGGGTGTGTAAGCGTGTGCAGGAGAGGTGAGGGTGTGTAAGCGTGTGCAGGAGAGGTGAGGGTGTGTAAGCGTGTGCAGGAGAGGTGAGGGTGTGTAAGCGTGTGCAGGAGAGGTGAGGGTGTGTAAGCGTGTGCAGGAGAGGTGAGGGTGTGTAAGCGTGTGCAGGAGAGGTGAGGGTGTGTAAGCGTGTGCAGGAGAGGTGAGGGTGTGTAAGCGTGTGCAGGAGAGGTGAGGGTGTGTAAGCGTGTGCAGGAGAGGTGAGGGTGTGTAAGCGTGTGCAGGAGAGGTGAGGGTGTGTAAGCGTGTGCAGGAGAGGTGAGGGTGTGTAAGCGTGTGCAGGAGAGGGTGAGGTGGGTGTAAGCGTGTGCAGGAGAGGTGAGGGTGTGTAAGTGTGTACAGGAGAGGTGAGGGCGTGTAAGCGTGTGCAGGAGAGGTGAGGGTGTGTAAGCGTGTGCAGGAGAGGTGAGGGTGTGTAAGCGTGTGCAGGAGAGGTGAGGGTGTGTAAGCGTGTGCAGGAGAGGTGAGGGTGTGTAAGCGTGTGCAGGAGAGGTGAGGGTGTGTAAGCGTGTGCAGGAGAGGTGAGGGTGTGTAAGCGTGTGTGCAGGAGAGGTGAGGGTGTGTAAGCGTGTGCAGGAGAGGTGAGGGTGTGTAAGCGTGTGCAGGAGAGGTGGGGGTGTGTAAGCGTGTGCAGGAGAGGTGAGGGTGTGTAAGCGTGTGCAGGAGAGGTGAGGGTGTGCGTGTGCAGGAGAGGTGAGGGTGTGCGTGTGCAGGAGAGGTGAGGGGTGTGTAAGCGTGTGCAGGAGAGGTGAGGTGAGGGTGTGTGTGCAGGAGAGTGTAAGCGTGGCAGGAGGTGAGGTGCCGTGGGTGCAGGAGAGGTGGGGTGTGTAAGCGTGTGCAGGAGAGGTGAGGGGTGTGTAAGCGTGTGCAGGAGAGGTGAGGGTGTGTAAGCGTGTGCAGGAGAGGTGAGGGTGTGTAAGCGTGTACAGGAGAGGTGAGGGTGTGTAAGCGTGTGCAGGAGAGGTGGGGTGTGTAAGCGTGTGCAGGAGAGGTGAGGGTGTGTAAGCGTGTGCAGGAGAGGTGAGGGTGTGTAAGCGTGTGCAGGAGAGGTGAGGGTGTGTAAGCGTGTGCAGGAGAGGTGAGGGTGTGTAAGCGTGTGCAGGAGAGGTGAGGGTGTGTAAGCGTGTGCAGGAGAGGTGCAGGAGAGGTGGTGTGTAAGCGTGTGCAGGAGAGGAGAGGTGAGGTGTGTGTAAGCGTGTGCAGGAGAGGTGAGGGTGTGTAAGCGTGTGCAGGAGAGGTGAGGGTGTGTAAGCGTGTGCAGGAGAGTGAGGGTGTGAGCGTGTGGGAGAGGTGAGGGTGTGTAAGCGTGTGCAGGAGAGGTGAGGGTGTGTAAGCGTGTGCAGGAGAGGTGAGGGTGTGTAAATGAATCCAAAACATCCCGCTATGAAATGCATACTTTGTTGAACACTGCCTTTTTCTGACCTAAGAATTTTTTTAATTACCAGGAATCTCAACATGGCAGCAGTACATTTGGCTGCCACCATACTTGCAACTTTATGGGCATATGGTGTTGATACTATGTCTTCCATATAAGGTGCAGCAGTTCTTACTTGTGAGCGTGCGTAGGTGTGTGTTTGTGTGAGTGTGTGTGCGCGCGCGCGTGTATGTGTATGTGTCTGGGTGTGTGTGTTTATGTGTTTTATGTGATTTGGAGTACAGGTGTAGGGCAAGTGTAGTTATCTGTATCTCTGTCTGATAACAGGTGCTCCAGTGGTCCATGAAGGCCCAGAGGTGCAGCTGGAGCTCCAGGTCCTGAAGCAGGTGGGGACAGGTTTACAGATGTGGGAGGGGGTGCAGGGCTTCACTTCATGCAATGGTGATTACTTCTAATGCATATGATATGTGCTTTCTCCTCTCTCTTTTCCTCCTCTCCCTTTCTCCACTCCTCTCTCTTCTCTGTTCTCTGGTTTTGCAGATAGACCATGTCTGCTCCTCGTTGCTCTCCCTGGAACAGCAGCCTCAGGTCAGTGGTGTTCCCAGGATACGCGCTTCCATGGTTACAGTGTTCCAGGATTCTGAGCTTCAGAAATTCTGGCTTGTGTGGACGGGAGAGTTTCTGTGCAGATGAAAGTTTTAGACATGCGATCTGTTTCCTGACTGTGTCTGCGCTCTGACTCCTGACTGTGTCTGTGCTCTGACTCCTGACTGCGCTCTGACTCCTGTGTCTGCACTCTGACTCCTGACTGTGTCTGCGCTCTGGCTCCTGACTGCTCTCTGACTGCGCTCTGACTCCTGTGTCTGCGCTCTGACTGCTCTCTGACTTCTGACTGCGCTCTGACTGCGCTCTGACTCCTGACTGCGCTCTGACTTCTGACTGTGTCTGCGCTCTGACTCCTGACTGTGTCTGCGCTCTGACTGCGCTCTGACTATTGACTGCTCTCTGACTCCTGACTGCTCTCTGACTGCAGTTTGTTGTGATTCCTCTTGCTAGGCACCAGATTCCCTGGAAGAGCTTTGCTACCTGATCATGGGGGGTGTGAGGAAATCCCAGGTAACAGCATGCCAACGGGGACACACACTCAACACGCACTCAATGCACACTCAACACGCATTCAAAACACACTCAACACATACTCAACACACACTCAACGCCCATTCAACACACACTCCACACACACTCAACACGCATTCAACACACACTCAACACACACTCAACACGCATTCAACACACACTCAACACACATTCAACACACACTCAACACGTATTCAACACGCATTCAACACACACTCAACACACATTCAAAACACTCAACACACACTCAACATGCATTCAACACACACTCAACACACTCAACACGCATTCAACGCCCATTCAACACACACTCCACACACACTCAACATGCATTCAACACACACTCAACACACACTCAACACACACTCAACACGCATTCAACACACACTCAACACACATTCAACACACACTCGACACGCATCCAACACACACTCAACACACATTCAACACACACTCTACACGTATTCAACACACACTCAACACACACTCAACACGCATTCAACACACACTCAACACACTCTCAACACGCATTCAACACACACTCAACACACTCAACACGCATTCAACACACTCTCAACACGCATTCAACACACACTCAACACACTCAACACGCATTCAACACACACTCAACACACATTCAACACACACTCGACACGCATCCAACACTCATTCAACACATACTCCACACACACTCAACACACATCCAACACTCATTCAACACACTCAACACACATTCAACACATACTCAACATGCATTCAACACACACTCAACACGCATTCAACACACACTCAACACACATTCAATGAATATTCAACACATATTGAACAAATATTGCAAGACTGGTGAAAATGGCAGCCCTTGTGAACATGCCAGTTCCACACACTTTCAGCATCACTGTTATGATTTCACACAAAGTGTAAATGTATTTGTGTTAGTTGAGAATATATTTGTATTAGTTGAGGTGGTGTTTATGAGGCTATCATGAATATGTGTCACTCTTCTTTTTTATATTCTGTTTTTATATTCCTTCTGTGTGCATTCAGAAGAACCTCAGTTTCTGATCTTAGTTGCTGATATATATATATATTTTTTTCAGGGTCTGAAAGAGAGGGAGAACTCAAAGCGGGTACGCAGCTAAGGGGGTCTGTTGTACACACTAATGCCAAAATGCTAATTTCTCCTGTAAATTCTGAAATTTAAAATTATGAACCCTGCCCCATTTCAGTGACATTACCAAAGTCTCCACTCTTCTGTGCAGTTTTTATTCCATTACACTAAGCCACAAGGCTCCGCTCCCTCTGACATCACGGTAAGTCTAACCTCACCTTGCGGCTTCCCATTGCCCTTCCATTGCGTTTTTATTTTATCATTACCATACTTTAATTCAGACTGTAAAGGTGAGGTTAAGTTTGGCTTTAATTCAGACTGTAAAGGTGAGGTTAAGTTTGGCTTTAATTCAGACTATAAAGATGAGCCTAGGTCTTGCTTTAACCTAGGCTGTGAAGATGAGCTTCTGTAATACTCTCAGTTTGTCATTTCCTTGCACTTTCAGTCACCAGTAAATCAGCTGATCAGAGCCGTTGCATTGTGAGAACTCTCCTTCATTTTTAACCCAGTCAGGGTAACCTAAAGTGAATCCTCAAAGTTACAGACCAGCTGCTCAATAGAAGCTCAAGATTGCCATATATAACAATAAAGCCACACAAATTCAGTCATTAATGGACTGACATTCTGAATACTGAATTATTTTAACTTCACTTCATTTCTACACAGCCTTTATTCCAAATGTATTTGTATCTCTGGGGTGTAATATCTCATTGAGTTATTGGCCAGAAACCCCACATGATGGTTCATGATGGGCCAGCAGCTCCACAGGGTGGTTTATGATTGGCCAGCAGTAACAGAGGGTGGTTCATGATTGGCCAGCAGCTCCACAGGGTGGTTTATGATTGGTCAGCAGTTCCAGAGGGTGGTTCATGATTGGCCAGCAGCCCCACAGACACACACAAGCATATGCGCATGCACGCAAATACACACACATACACATCAGCTCTTAACACCTTGCTTGCATGTGTTGTGCTTTTCCTGTGAGCTGTGAGCTGTGTGTGTGTGTGTGTGTGTGTGTGTGTGTTTATAGCTGTGTGTGTGTGTGTGTTTATACTTGGGTCTGTGTGTGTGTGTGTGTGCGTGCGTGTGTGTGTGTGTGAGTGTGTGTGTGCATGAGTATGTCTGTTTGTGTGTGTGTGTGTGCGTGTGTGTGAGTGTGCGTGTGTATATGTGTTTGCGTGTGTGTGTGTGTGTGTGCGTGCGTGTGAGTGTGTGTGTGCGTGTGCATGTGTATGTGTGTTTGTGTGTGTGAGTGTGCATGTGTGTATGAGTGTGTGTGTGTGTGCGCGTGTGTGTGAGTGTGCGTGTGTGTATGAGTGTGTATGTGTGTATGAGTGTGTGTGTTGGATGGAGGAGCCTTTCTTCTCCTGGTTCTGCTCTGTGAGAGATGCCAGATCATCTTTGGGCAAAACGAATGGTTCTCCCTGTTTGTCGGGGTTCCATGGTTAATTAATGGCTGCCCTGTGGTTCTCCCTGTCCTTTTGTCTGTCTCTGATTCTGTGCCATCGCTCCGTGCGTACCATCTCTTTCTGTCGATTCTGTGTTTACTATGGTTCTATGTTTATGGTGGCTCTGCGTTCACTGTGATTTTGTGTCTGTGTTCTGTGCCTGTGTGGTTCTGTGTCTGTGTGGTTCTGTTTCTGTGTGGTTCTGTGTCTATGTGGTTCTGTTTCTGTGTGGTTCCGTGTCTATGTGGTTCTGTTTCTGTGTGGTTCTGTGACTGTGTGGTTCTGTTTCTATGTGGTTCTGTGTCTGTGTGGTTCTGTGTCTGTGTGGTTCTGTTTCTATGTGGTTCTGTGCCTGTGTGGTTCTGTGTCTGTGTGGTTCTGTGCCTGTGTGGTTCTGTGTCTGTGTGGTTCTGTTAGTCTTCTGTCCTGCACCCTCTCCTGCAGCTGGTCCCTCAGCTCCATGTGCGAAGACCGAAGAGATTCACCAGTGACGTATGTAACTCTCCTCATGCTTCCATTCTAACCTCTGACCTCTGACCTCATCATCACGCAGTGGGTCCCATTGCCTCTACCTGGAGCCACACATTACAAGCTGGAGTGGGAACTGAGAGGGCAGCATTTTCACATGGATAAGTGCACTCATATAATACCATCCTGGGAGAGAGCCTACTCGCGCTTAGTTTATTTACAATGCTACTTCTGAGTCAATGCAACGCATTCCTCTTCCTGGCATGGCACAGTACAGTCTGATTGGACCCAACGCACATTGGTACTGAGCTAATGGATGTAGCAACAATTGTAGCCACAGAGAGTAAAGTGGGCAGCCTGCTGTTGTATTTCAGTTTTTACAACAGGGAAATGAGTCACTGAATGGGCCTGGCAGGCCAGGCTCCCTGGCTGGCTAGCTTGCTAGCTGACATGGCTGTCTACCTATCTTCCTGTCCAGACAGCTTACTGGGCACCATAACAACACAAATTTGGTGGAAAGGGATGAAGTTATTATTTAATTATCTGAGTGTTGATTGTGAGGTACTCATTCCATATCCAACCGTTTGAAGACCCTGATAACTAATAAGCCAAGGTTTTTATCAGCTATCTGTGGGGAAATGTTCTGATGGTGGTCCTAGTGTGGTTCCTTCATGGAATTTGAGCTGTTCAGCTGAGGGGACATTTTAGTCGTAGGCTGATAGGGGTGATAGCAAAGAGACTGAGGCCTGCAAGGGGAGACTATTTACACTGTACCTGACTGTGGCTTTGGCTGAGACTAATGATTTCACTGCCTGTGACTGAGACTAATGATTTCACTACCTGTGACTGAGACTAATGATTTCACTGCCTGTGACTGGGACTAATGATTTCAGTGCCTGTGACTGAAACGAATGATTTCACTGCATGTGACTGAGACTAATGATTTCACTGCATGTGACTGAGACTAATGATTTCACTGCCTGTGACTGAGACTAATGATTTAACTGCCTGTGACTGAGACTAATGATTTCACTGCATGTCACTGAGACTAATGATTTCACTGCCTGTGACTGAGACTAATAATTTCTCTGCATGTGACTGAGACTAATGATTTCAGTGTTTCTGTGTGAAGTTGATGAGGATCTGATATCCTCCTGTAATTTCATTCAGCTGCAACACCACTAAAGCACAGCTACAGTATCACAGCACAACAACATTATAACTGAATCACAGCACAACTACAGTATAACTGAATCACAGCACAACTACAGTATTACAGCACAACAACAGTATAACTGAATCACAGAACAGCTACAGTACAACTGAATCACAGCAAAACTACAGTATCACAGCACAACCACAGTATTACTGAATCACAGCACAACTACAGTATAGATGAATCCCGGCACAACTACAGTATAACTGTATCACAGCACAGCTACAGTATGACTGAATCACAGCACAACTACAGTATAACTGTACCACTTTATTGAGCAAGAGATGATTTTTCTTCAGTATATGCAACTCATGATGCAAGATCATGACAGCTTATTTTGTTAAGAAAAGATTTATGCTCTAACAATGTACAATAAGTGCATGTCGAAGGTCATTGGAACAACCTTCGACATGCACTTAAACACAGTAAGTCCAGTCCAGAGAGTAAACATTACTCTCTGACCTAACCTATGCTAAGTCAATCTAGGAGGCATGACAAGCATGTGTATATATGTATATAAAAGGTGTTATAATTTCTACAAGTTCTATTTCTATAAGTTGAAACCAAAGTGTATAAAAATATCCTTAAATAATAGCTGAGAGTCTGCACTTTAACCACATGTGAACTGTGGTAAATGGTCTACATTTATATAGCACATATATATGTGTCCTGTGTGTGCATCTGTGTATGTATGTATGTGCATCTGTATATGTGTGCATCTGTGTGTGTATGTATGTGTATGGTCATGCATGTTTATCTGTGTGTATGTATGTATATTTTCATGTGTGTTCATGTGTGTGCATGTGTGTATGTTCATGTCTGTTCATCTGTGTCTATGTTTATGTTCATGTCTGTTCATCTATGTGTATATATGTGTATGTTCATGTGTGTATGTTCACGCGTGTTTGTGTGTGCTTGTGTGTATGTTCATGAATGTTCATGTGTGTATATATGTGTATATCTATGCATGTTCATGGGTGTGTGTATGTGTATACACATGCTGCAGGGATTCTCCTCTCTGGTGTTGATTCCATCTGCATCATGGTGTGTTTGTTTGTGTATGCATGTGTGTGTGTGTGTGTGTGTGTGTGTGTGTGCATGCCGGTGTGTGTGTTACATGTGTGCTGGACTCTATTAGCTGGCTGTTCTACATTAGCTGTTCTTTCCATCCTAAGCATAATTGTCTGCTAAAATTAGTGTAGCTGCAGCAGTAGAGCAGAGCAGTTTATCCTGCATAACAACCTTAGATTCACCCACATGGAGAAGGATACATATTCATGTACATAGAGAACACAAATTAATACACAAAGAGAATATGTATTAATCCACATGGATGAGAAGACCGTAAGAGTGCACAATTCCGGTAATTCCTAACCAGGTTGTGCACATATATATTACCAGATTTTTTTTAAAGATCACGTTTAATTTAAAAGTTAGGCCTGCAGGGATGGGCAGTGCATGGCTTCCTCTTGCCCCGGCCTGCTGCATCTGCAGCAGCCTCTCTGGCCCTTAACCTTGGAGGGGAAGAGGGAGAGCCACTTATGAAATGACAAGGAAGGAAGTATGAAAATGAAATTTACACTCATTGTTATGTTCATGGAGAATAAAACAACCCTCTTCATACAACAATGTTGCTGTACATCCTGCTAGCAAATACTTTAAGTGGGGTGGGACAGGACAGGATGGGGGGGGGGGGGGGGGGCAGGGGGCTGCTGGGTGGATCATTCAGTTGAGGTTGGTTGAATTGATCTGTCTGATCTGTTTGATGAAAGGAGGACCTTCAAGGGCCAGGGGGGATACAGAGTAGAGGATACTTCCTGTATCGGGTAAGACTCCCCTTATTCTGCCTGATATGAACATTGTGCTGAGTGTAGGGTATGAACATTGTGCTGAGTGTAGGATATGAACACTGTACTGAGTGTAGGATATGAACACTGTGCTGAGTGTAGGGTATGAACACTACTGAGTGTAGGGTATGAACACTGTGCTGAGTGTAGGATATGAACACTGTACTGAGTGTAGGGTATGAACACTGTGCTGAGTGTAGGATATGAACACTGTACTGAGTGTAGGATATGAACACTACTGAGTGTAGGGTATGAACACTGTGCTGAGTGTAGGGTATGAACATTGTGCTGAGTGTAGGGTATGAACATTGTGCTGAGTGTAGGGTATGAACACTGTGCTGAGTGTAGGGTATGAACACTGTGCTGAGTGTAGGATATGAACACTGTACTGAGTGTAGGATATGAACACTACTGAGTGTAGGGTATGAACACTGTACTGAGTGTAGGGTATGAACACTACTGAGTGTAGGGTATGAACACTGTACTGAGTGTAGGGTATGAACACTACTGAGTGTAGGGTATGAACACTGTACTGAGTGTAGGATATGAACACTGTGCTGAGTGTAGGGTATGAACACTACTGAGTGTAGGATATGAACACTGTACTGAGTGTAGGATATGAACACTGTACTGAGTGTAGGATATGAACACTGTGCTGAGTGTAGGGTATGAACACTGTGCTGAGTGTAGGGTATGAACACTACTGAGTGTAGGATATGAACACTGCTGAGTGTAGGGTATGAACACTGTGCTGAGTGTAGGGTATGAACACTACTGAGTGTAGGGTATGAACACTGTACTGAGTGTAGGGTATGAACACTGTGCTGAGTGTAGGATATGAACATTGTGCTGAGTGTAGGATATGAACACTACTAGGTGTAGGATATGAACATTGTGCTGAGTGTAGGGTATGAACACTGTGCTGAGTATAGGATATGAACACTACTGAGTGTAGGATATGAACATTGTGCTGAGTGTAGGGTATGAACATTGTGCTGAGTGTAGGATATGAACACTGTGCTGAGTGTAGGGTATGAACACTGTGCTGAGTGTAGTGTATGAACACTGTGCTGAGTGTAGGGTATGAACACTACTGAGTGTAGTATATGAACACTACTGAGTGTAGGGTATGAACACTACTGAGTGTAGTATATGAACACTGTGCTGAGTGTAGGGTATGAACACTGTACTGAGTGTAGGGTATGAACACTGTACTGAGTGTAGGGTATGAACACTACTGAGTGTAGTATATGAACATTGTGCTGAGTGTAGGGTATGAACACTGTGCTGAGTGTAGGGTATGAACACTGTGCTGAGTGTAGGGTATGAACACTGTACTGAGTGTAGGGTATGAACACTACTGAGTGTAGGATATGAACATTGTGCTGAGTGTAGGATATGAGCACTGTGCTGAGTGTAGGATATGAACACTACTGAGTGTAGGATATGAACACTGTGCTGAGTGTAGGATATGAACACTGTGCTGAGTGTAGGGTATGAACACTGTGCTGAGTGTAGGGTATGAACACTGTGCTGAGTGTAGGATATGAACACTACTGAGTGTAGGATATGAACACTGTGCTGAGTGTAGGGTATGAACATTGTGCTGAGTGTAGGATATGAACACTGTGCTGAATGTAGGATATGAACACTGTGCTGAGTGTAGGGTATGAACACTGTGCTGAATGTAGGATATGAACACTGCTGAATGTAGGATATGAACACTACTGAGTGTAGGGTATGTACACTACTGAGTGTAGGATATGAACACTGTACTGAGTGTAGGATATACTGAGTGTAGGGTATGTACACTACTGAGTGTAGGATATGAACACTGTACTGAGTGTAGGATATGAACACTGTACTGAGTGTAGGGTATGAACACTGCTGAATGTAGGATATGAACACTGCTGAGTGTAGGGTATGAACACTGTGCTGAGTGTAGGGTATGAACACTACTGAGTGTAGGGTATGGACACTGTACTAAATGTAGGATATGAACAGGTATACATATTAATGCCAGTTTATGCATAAATTCCATTACCCCTGTATGACATATTATGACATACACTGCTACTGTCCGATAACCACAATAAAACATGATTTAAAAAGCATATTAATGTTGTTTTTATTTACAGCCAAGAAATGGAAGAAGCTCTGCATTTGTTGTGTAGAAGATGTGCTAATTAAAGGTGTGTGTTTATTTGAACATGCAGGCGTTGAGTTTGTGGAATAAGGCCGTGTAAAGGTGTGTGTTTATTTGAACATGCAGGGTTGAGTGTGAATTTAGGTGTGTGTTTTTGAACATGCAGGTGTTGTGTATGTGGAATAAGGCCGTGTAAGAGGTGTGTGTTTATTTGAACATGCAGGTGTTGTGTGTGTGGAATAAGGCCGTGTAAAAGGTGTGTGTATATTTGAACATGCAGGTGTTGTGTGTGTGGAATAAGGCCGTGTAAAAGGTGTGTGTATATTTGAACATGCAGGTGTTGCGTATGTGGAATAAGGCCGTGTAAAAGGTGTGTGTTTATTTGTACATGCAGGCGTTGAGTTTGTGGAATAAGGCCGTGTAAAGGTGTGTGTTTATTTGAACATGCAGGTGTTGTGTATGTGGAATAAGGCCATGTAAGAGGTGTGTGTTTATTTGAACATGCAGGTGTTGTGTGTGTGGAATAAGGCCGTGTAAAAGGTGTGTGTTTATTTGTACATGCAGGTGTTGTGTGTGGAACAAGGTGGTGTTCTCTCCTACACCTCCAGTGGTGGTTGAAAATGGGAATGGTTGGAAAACTTCCCCTTAAACTGATTATTCCCCTTAAACCTGTTTTATTAACACACTGGTGTATCTTTTTTCACACTAACAGAATATTCAGGGCTAAGATCAACAACTCATAGATTTTAAACAATCGTGAAGCACAGATTTTGTTATTTCTGGTTATACTGAAAGCTAACGTTTTATTAACACACTGGTGTATCTTTCTTCGTTAAGTGTACCTAGTGGTTAAAATCAATTTCTCTAAATTGAATTTATCATTCAATCTTCCTAACACGATGTGAAGAAGCTGTGTGCTACTTTTAAGGAGTCAAGGAAAAATAATGAAAACAGGTTGAGACCAATGATCAGTTTAAGTTTTCTGCTCCAGCAATTTTCAGCTCACCAAACCTGCTCTGTGTGTCTGTGCTGCTCTGTGTGTCTGTGCTGTTTTGTGTGGCTGTGCTGCTCTGTGTGTATCTGCTGCTCTGTGTGTTTGTGCTGCTCTGTGTGTCTGTGCTGCTCTGCATGTCTGTATTGCTCTGTGTCTGTGTGTCTGTGCTGCTCTGTGTGTCTGTGCTGTTTTGCGTGTCTGTGCTGCTCTGTGTGTCTGTGCTGTTCTGTGTGTCTGTGCTACTCTGTGTGTCTGTGCTGTTCTGTCTGTCTGTGCTGCTCTGTAATACTCTGATATTCTGTGTCTCAATATACAGGTCTCTGTGGCTATGTTTATACATCCTTCTGTTCCTACACATCTTTGTGTCTATCTTTCTGTGTGTGTGTGTGTGTGTGTGTGTTTGTGTTAGTTGGCAGGGCTGTTATGTTGCTTTTTCAATTAAATTGATGCCTGCATTTTTGAGAATCTAAAACCGCAATATTTAAGTTTTTTGACAAACTAATGCAGATATACACACAAACATGAATATTAACATACAGTAGATATATACAGTATAGATTTATGTGGATAATAATGTAGATATACACAGTATACATTGATGTGCTTTATAATGTAGATGTATATACAGTATACACTGATGTGCTTTATAATGTAGATGTATATACAGTATACATTGATGTGCTTTATAATGTAGATGTATACAGCATACAGTAATCTAAATAATAATTTTGTCCAATCAGACTTCCTGGGTGAGAGGCGCTGTACGAAATGGGATGGGATCTACTGCATTAATGTGACCTCACTTCCTGTACTGATCTTTACACCTGCTGTATATTGATGTTGAATGTACACAAATGTCAATAAATCCATTTTGGTTTAAGTAGTGTTTGTTTAAATATAACCAGTCATTTAAATTAAAGAACAGAACATGCATTTTGAACTTCTTATTTTGAAATTTGATGTGTGAGTGTATCTGGACACGTGTGTCTGTGTGTGTATTTGTGTTAGGGTCTGTGAGTGTGTGTGTATTTGTGTGTGTGTGTGTGTGTGTGTGTGTGTGTGTTTGAGTGTACGTGTTTTTGTGTGTGTTTGTGAGTATATGTGTGTTCCTGAGTGTGTGTTTGCGAGTGTGTCTGTGTTTGTGAGAGTCTGTGTATGTGTATGTGTTTGTGAGTGTGTGTGTAAGTGCGTGTGAGTGTTCCAAGTTTCACATAAACCAGCTCTGTGATTTTGTTGTTTCAGCAGCACAATAAATCTCTAACTTTACTTCATACTTAGTTGTTGAGTCACCTTCATGCTGCAGAATGCCATAACATTTTTGCTGTTTTATTTATTTGTGGTTTCTAAGTCATTGCATGTTGAACAGTACAATTATACAGACATGTAATGTCAGGTATCAAACATATAGCGAGTCATCTGAAATGGGGATTGTTTCTGTAACTGCTCTTGATAACACTCATATTATTTTGCTTTATAAGCCCATTTTTTATGGGAAATATAAGCTGGAATGTATTCCTGAAATACAATAAGCATAAAAATAATGATACAGCAGCTCTGAATCCTGGAATACAGTGGTAAAAACTGTTCTGTTTGGTGGTTCAGCCATCTGAACGAATCCAAATGAAATTAATTTTTATTTTTTGTGGCTTTTCACAGAACCTAGAAAACGTTTTAAAAGTTTGGCACAGGGAGAGCAGCGCTGTCATCATCATACCAGAATGTGACAAAGCCCCGCCTCGGCCACCTTGCTCTACACCTGGTGAATTTAACGTTTCAACACTGTTCCACAGGTACACTTGGTGAATTTAACGCTTCAACACTGTTCCACAGTTACAAACAAAGAAACGTATCTCCCATTCTACACCTGGCTACCTGGAGACGAAGTCACTACAGTCTTGGTAATATTCCAGTTACATCCACTGTTCGCCTTCCACATCGTACCAAACAGAGTCCAAATTAATTGCCAATAAACAGCCTAATATGAAACTTTAAATATATCAGAAAACTCACAAACACAGAACAGCAATTGGGAAGATGGGACTGAGGACAAAAGAACATCATAGGTCATAGGACTTTAAAGAACACATGACCTATGTTACATGAGCCCTATTGGAATAGGCAATGCGTGTGTGTTTTCATTGCTGTTTAAATAATGACGCAGTAGATACCGCGTGACTCCGCCGGCACACAGAACCGAACCGCGTGTCAGCCGCTGCTTTACTGTAAACATTTGATTAAAAGCGGGTTTCCGAGCCCCTCCAGCACAGGAGCCCTGCGCTCCATCCTGCACGGCTATTATTAACCTGCGTGGAAACTTGCGCACGTTCTGCAGCGCGCGCATTTAATTACGCGCTTCTGTCTCTGCCGTTATGATGTGTTTAATTACGCGCTTCTGTCTCTGCCGTTATGAACACACTGTTTGGAGTGTCATTGCTGCCTGAGGCTGTGCTGCTTTGTGAAGGAGCGACTCTGGAGGAGACTGAACTGCAGCCTTTCAGCAGGGGAATCACGCACAAGCACCGCAGAGCTCCCTGGGGACCAGATCCACGCCTGATCTACTGTGAAGACCATACAATTGGGACTAATCACACCCTCTAACACAATACTAACAATCCTACATATCAGTGGACTCATCACAACTCACCACTCACTCCTCAGGTAAGACATTGAAAGGAATAGTTAGCTTTCACTTTGCCAAATAAACCAAGCATCTTACACATTACAAACAAACCTACAATCAGGGCACTAATCCCACCCTCCTACACAATACTAATAAACCTACAATCATCCCACCCTCTTACACAGAACAAACAAACCTGATATTCTATAAAATATGACCGAAGCGCATGGGTGCTGATAAACACAGCAGGATGTTCCAAATGAGGGAGAAAAGGAGGAAAGACGGTAAGGTGAGAAGGGTTTTTCAGATAAATTTTGGTTGCTAATAAAATGCTAATGGCTTACAACGAGCAAGAAGCAGGAGAGAGTACAGAATCATTCTAATAAAAACAAAAAAAACTACTTAAAAGGGAAAATTAAGTATTTAAAATAAGTGTCGGATTGACACTAATTGTGTACACTACTACTCTGTTTTCCGCATTTAATACATTCTTTTTGATAACCGAGCGTTTTTAGAGTCCTTGCGCAACTCATCACCATGGAAACAAACTCACCACTCACTCCTCAGGTAAGACATTGAAAGGAATAGTTAGCTTTCACTTTGCCAAATAAACCAACATAACTACCTCAGATGTACTTGACATTACCACAGCAGCCTTATGCAAAAGTTGTTGCCCAGGTCATCAAGACACCAGTCCAAGGTGTTAAAAACTACGAATACTATGATACACCGGAGTAGTTAGTTGCCATCCGTGTAATTTCCCTCAATTAGCAGCAGAAATGACAAAGTGGGTCTTTAACTTTTACTGTGGAGAACAGCAACAGACCAAATTACACCAGTCAACCTGAAATATATGATTTGAGCGCCCTCTGGTGGTTAAATAATATAACAGGACAGTGGCGATTTAGAGGGAATTGTATTTAAGTTAATTAGTTATACAGCTCATTTGCAAACTTCCAATATTTAAATTATGAATGTTTCTATTAACAATTTACAGTGAAACGTATGTAACAATGAGTGATCTATCACGTGATGTATCACATACGACCACCTGCGGCTCCGGCCTTCGCCACTTCGCGTTTTAGGCTGCAGTGATGCGTCTTATTGTACAGCACAGCTGCCCTGCTGCCCCACAAAAATGCCGTGTGTGTGTTACTGCTATAGATCCATCAACATGGGATTCTAAAGTTTACCAGAATACATTTAGAGTGAATATAATGATGTATAGCTGTACATAAATTTGGTTTGTCGTCGGTTGAAGGTCAAGGACTGTCTATCCGGAGTGGAATTTCTCGGCTTTGTAGGCCTGATATAGCTAGTCGGCTTCTTCTTGATAACTCCCGCATATTTTACGCATATCTCTGAAATTCTAACGGTGAGTTCATATCGAAACGCCTTGTGATCTATCTGGCCAAAACCTAAAAAATATTACAAAAAAGTATTGAGCCACCCAACACCAACAAAACAGCTATGAACACTTCTGAACTATGAACAGCAGGGGGAGCTCGATGAGATGGTGAAAAGAAAAATAAATTCCCAGATTACAGCCTCACTGTTAACGTCAAAGATGGACGATTCTGACTAAATATGCTATTCGGACAACCCGCATATACATTAAAAACACAAACATCCATAATGTTCTTTTTTATTTTTAAATTTTTGTTGTACATTTATATAATTAGATACACCAATTTGACAACACAAGAGCCGCTTTTCATGACTCTACATTGAATATTAAATGAAATGTAATGTATAATAATAAAATAGTAGTTTTTAAAATACGTTCAATTGTGTGCATTTAAAACATTCCTCATTTAAAAGTCATTGTAAACAGGTTTAATTTGTTTCTAACTGTTCTTGAAAACAGACTCTCTCTGTAGATTTCAGTTCTACACTTCTTCCATTCTAGGTTTCCAGGCGACATTTGGCGAGGGTGCACAACCCTCTGAAGTTAAGGCGACACTCACACGAGCTCTCTTCGAGCTTTAAAATAGACGAAATGCCTCGCAGAACCGCTTTATACAACTAGCTGTAAGTTATTGAACTGCGAAGAAACAAACAGCAGTGTACATATGAGCACTAGAGGGCAGCAGTGGGCGTGCAGGTACGGTCTTTTCCTGTCATTTCTTCTAATGTGTCACACAGCTTTCTGAAACCACGGATATTCTTCTGCAGTCTGCGGCTCTGCGGGGGAGGTAGCGACAGTGCACGTGCCGCATAATGTAAAGATCTTCGCATATCCCCATGTAATATAAAGTAGACCTCGCTACCACCAACGTGTAGTGCCCACCAGGATAGTACAGCAGCCATTTTGTGGCTCAAAATCGTCATGCTTTAGCTGGGGTGAAGAGGGGCATTTTATGAAGCCAATTAAAGAGGAGAAAGGCTAGGAAGGAATAGGGAAAATGGAGACGGGGACAGAATTTCCTGCGTAATAGTACCCCGGGATCTCTAATACCCACAGTGAGTCAAGACTGCTGAATGGATGGGAAAGTTTCATACAACAAATATGGGCGGAGCTACTATGCTATGGTGACCCGCTAATATGAGCCCATCGTTCTGTGTTGGTGTGGAGCCTTTCCGTTTGTCCAAACAAGTCGGCAATTGACAGGTCGTAATGTAGCAGTTCCACCCATTTTGGGTTTCAGGATCCCCCACTCTCCCATTACTGATTTCGATCATAGTTAAATGTTTTAAAGACTGGAGTATTCCGCAGCCTCACTGCCCCTTGCCCCTCTTGAGAACTGAGTTTCCCGCTTGGTGCAGAGTTAAGACTGTCCCCTACTGGCCCGCCTGCAACAACAGTAACTTTTCCACCCAATATCTAACCGAGCTCCGGAGAAGTCTCGGGCAACGCTACCCAGGGAGCGCGCAGTCTCTTTCATTATCCAGCGAGGCTGAAGAACACGCCCCCCGTCGCCAAAAGGAAACCCCGAGAGAAGGCGACGTCCAGACGCGTAGCGCTGACGTGCAGGGTCACCCATTCCGACTTGTAATAGTAGATTAATGGCCGGCAAATGTGCATTTTGTTCTCATTAACTTGTTCCCTGCACTCACAATGGCACTGTTTCAGCCCCGCATCAGGAACAACAACATAAACAACATGCACCAGCGCGGTATTTGAGCAGAATCTCTGTCGGTATTAGCCAGCTAGAACCGATAACGCGTGTCGGTTCTGTTTGAACAGAACTGTGCCGAACACCCTGTAAAAATAAAAACATGAAGCTGCTGACTATTTCCATATAATCATGTAGTCGGCGGCGATGAATTGGCTTTGTAACCCCTGTTGGAAGCACATAGCAATCATTCATCACGTGCATAAAACATACAGTTTAAGACATTATAAGAAACACCTGTGGCTAATGTTAAACTAGCCTGACGTTTTAGAATATTTGGCTAACTACAACTGTTTGCCCAAGTTAACTGCTTCCAGCTGATGACTAAGGCAATGTCATTAAGTTTGAATGAGCAAGCTATATGTGTACGAAGATTTTCATATCGTACATAGCGTTTATGATCTACTCTAGATATATCCTATGCATTTATGTACAACTATTTATTTATTTTTTAAACGTCCCGCTGGTAACAGTCGAGAAGGGAATGCCGAATTTAATGTCATTCTAGGATCGGAACAGTGTGCCATATTTAGTAACTCTCACACCAGTCGCTGAAATGAAAATGAAATGAAGACACCGCTGCCATTTCTGAATCGGTTTTTAGTATTAGTACGTCAACTGAATAATTATTCTTTATAGCGAATGGTGATTGGACACAGTGTGTGTCAATCAAAATTCCTTCGCGCTCTCTTTTTGAAGTTTGGTTGAAGTGCGCGTTTGACCTGATTGGCGACATGCCAACAGAGCGAGCGACATATATGTCAGATTGAGAATATTTGTGTAACAAAAAATTTCTGATAAATGTTGTTTATGAAACCAATTAGTATGACACAAATAGACAATTTCCACAAAACGCGCCCTAAATGAACACTGTAAACATTTAAAATGGCATGAAATGCAAATGCAATGACTAAAACAGAGGTGCTAGTAGGTCTGTAACAAGTTAGATCTACATTTCCAACATTTCAACAATGTCATTATTAATTAAACATCATCACCGCAGAGCGATTCTAAGTAAATCTGACGTTAGAGGTAAAGGTTGGTGCGTGTAGTTCAATACTGTAGAATGACTTTATTTTGGTGGTAAGTTTTTTTTTCTGCCCACGCCTTGATCTCTCATACAAAAACCAGGGATCAAATTCAGGTTTCTTGGCCAGTTTATTATTTGTGCCGAAGACAATAAAATCTTTGCGTGTTTCGCCCGTTCGCACGCATGCAGTGCCGTGACTTGTGGTTTCGGCAGATTTGCGCTGTCCGACGCCACTGCGCATGCCTACAGAACCCGGGCTCGGCCTGCTGTTTTTCTAACTCCAGATCAGCCCAAGCACAGCCGTCTAATTCAAAACAAGGACATAAAAACGCAGAAACGGGGAATTCATGGGCTAAGGTGAGAATTTCGATTTATGAATACTGCATCTATTGGCGGTCGGGATAAAGGGAATTGCACTCGCGCCTTTTGTGAACCTACGGCCGTGTGGAAAGTGAGCTCGGAGATGTTTTTCCCTGTGCGCTGGGAAAGACTAGCGGAGGCCTGGTGACCCACATTTGTATTCGACTGGAAATAGAGGGGAGTGTGTGCTGTATGGCACGGCGAAGGGTCTGCTAGCAGTGATACCCCAGCATGGCTTTTGTATTTATGATTTATTATTTGGTATTGAGAATGAATCGATTGCACTTATTATTTGCAGACTTTGAATCTATATTTAGCCGAGAGCCTGTTAATGGAGTGACGGTATAGGCTGTACGTAGCCATCGAGTTGACTGACTGGGGTGCGCATATGCAAAGGCATCAAAGTTGCGCTTGTCTTATTCATTGAATTATTTTCAAGCTGTGTGCTATTTTTGTGTTGTTAAGTAGGTCGGATGTTGCTAGACAATAAAGTAATTTTCTTATGCATCTGAATATTTGCGTTCGCTTTTGAATGGGGTTGGGGAAAATCACTAATTTGGCTAGCAAGCTAGCAGTACCTTTCCGTTTTTGCACTCTGGGGATCCACAAATGGTTGTATAAGACCAGAGCAACCTGTAGCTGGCATTGACGTTACTCTGCACGACTGTGTGCTTTAAAAAATTAATTTATCATCACTCATGATTACCTAGCTAACGAGTAACTCATTGAGAATCTAGTTGGATAAGTTCGCTCGCAATAATTAAACAATTAAACAAATTCTGTCGCCTTTTGGTTTACATATTGCCCAGTTTGTAGCCTACTGGAGACTTTCAGCGAATAGTCGCTTTGTGGAAATCGACCATTTTCGTCATCCTGCTGACTGGGTAATATCAAGGTAGCACACTGCTTGCAGCACACCTTGAAGGTTTTGGTTAAGCGACATAAATGACCAGGAGTTAGCGTGCCAGCTAACTAACTAAATCGTTTTATTCATAATGATGGCACCACGTTAAATTTTATGAGTGCGTATTTGCGTTATGTGTTTGTGGAGTAATTGTATTTGATCCGAGTCAGCCTATGCTTTGTTTATGGCTACGCGAAGCTAACATTAGTTTGATTAGTTGAACTATCTTGATACAGTTTCTCGAAAGCGGAAGTTAAGGTTTAGGTCTCCATTATAGCGCGCCAGCTCCCTTGTATCATTGTGCTATAGCTGTGTAATGAGTCATTCTGGCCTCTCTATCGCCAGCCTTCTACTGACATCTCCACAGTTGTGATTTTACTATTAACAGCACATCGATGTAGGAATGGCTTTTTACAGTTAATTGACTGTCCGCTTGCATCGCTGAAACGATTTCATCAGTGTGTTTGGGTAATATCCAGTCAGCTACGTTTTCTTATATTAGCTGTCCGTTTCAATGAAGGAGGGCGGAACTATCCTTTCTCTAAACATAGACAGAACTAAATGACGGTGATATTGTTCGCTGTGAATAAGCGTTTAATTTCTGTAATATTGGTGTATCTCACTGGTCCGATCATTAACACCTTTACAGTACAGTATTCTTAAAATGATACAGACTTATTTGTTAAGCAGAGCATAGGAACTCTGAACAGGTTGTAGTGCACAGTGAGCAGGGCTTGGTTTGATCCCGTTGCATGGATGGGTGTATGGTGTGTGGTACAGAATCTGTTGTGGAGTTGTGCACTGGATGAATGTTCCCCATTTTGAGCTCACCTGCCTAACACAATGGCCCTGAATGGAGCTGCCATTCCACCCCTGAGTGCTATCAACTAAGGGATTTGGTTAGTCTGTCTGTGAGCCTGGATTGGGTTTGGCTGCAAGTCTGTGAGCCTGTATTAGGTTTGGCTGTGTGTCTGTGAGCCTGGATTGGGTTAGTGTGTCTGTGAGCCTGAATTGGGTTTGGCTGCAAGTCTGTGAGCCTGTATTAGGTTTGGCTGTGTGTCTGTGAGCCTGGGTTGGGTTGGGTTAGTGTGTCTGTGAGCCTGAATTGGGTTTGGTTTGGCTGTGTGTCTGTGAGCCTGGATTGGGTTAGTGTGTCTGTGAGCCTGAATTGGGTTTGGTTTGGCTGTGTGTCTGTGAGCCTAGATTGGGTTAGAGTGTCTGTGAGCCTGGATTGGGTTTGGCCTTGTGTCTGTGAGCCTGGATTGGGTTAGTGTGTCTGTGAGCCTGGATTTGGTTTGGCCTTGTGTCTGTGAGCCTGGATTGGGTTAGTGTGTCTGTGAGCCTGGATTGGGTTTGGCTGTGTGTCTGTGAGCCTGGATTGGGTTAGTGTGCCTGTGAGCCTGAATTGGGTTTGGTTTGGCTGTGTGTCTGTGAGCCTAGATTGGGTTAGTGTGTCTGTGAGCCTGAATTGGGTTAGTGTGTCTGTGAGCCTGGATTGGGTTTGGCCTCGTGTCTGTGAGCCTGGATTGGGTTTGGCCTTGTGTCTGTGAGCTTGAATTGGGTTTGGTTTGGATGTGTGTCTGAGTCTGGATTGGGTTAGTGTGTCTGTGAGCCTGGATTGGGTTTGGCCTTGTGTCTGTGAGCCTGGATTGGGTTTTGCCTTGTGTCTGTGAACCTGGTTTGGGTTTGGCTGTGTGTCTGTGAGCCTGGATTGGGTTTGGCTGTGTGTCTGTGAGCCTGGATTGGGCTTGGCCGTGTGTCTGTGAGCCTGGATTGGGTTTGGCTGTGTGAAATGTTAAACACAAACTTAAAACTTTTTTCAAAGGCTGTGACTGCATAGGCTATTACAGCAAGTTGCTTGTATAAATTATCAGTTGGTCTTTAAAAATATATGTGAATTTAAGGTTTGTATGTCATTTTTTTATTTGTTGACTTGATAATTCATCTCCCTTTTTCCATGCACTATTGAGGCTACAAGTAAAGAGATTTTCTCTTTGGCAGGTGACCATTAGCAGCCTACTGTTTTCAGTGTTTTTGTGGTGTTCCAACTAGCAAGGTTGACAAAATCATTTGACCAATTTCGCGGCAGATATAACATTCTGCCGAGTAAAAGCTACCCTTTTGTTAGAATTGCTGTTATGGAATATATGTGTTGTTGGTTACAGTTGCACAGTAGGCCTAGATATACCTATTCAGTCCAGCTCTATCGTTTGTGTCCTGCGAGTACTAAGTACTGTGTTTCCGAACTGGCACGTCACTTGCGTGTCTCTCAGCGCGGTGCATTGTGGTCATTGTAGTTATTTCAACTGTTTAGTAGCTGCCTTTTTAAAACTACAACCTTAAAGAACTACCACACCAAGCTTGGAGAAATACACCGTTTATCCACAAGTTAAGACAATTCAAATAATCAAACAATGTCAATCGATCAGTTTTTTGTACACCGAAAATGTCTCCCCTGCTGTTGGCTGCACTCATCCCTGAATACCCATGCCCCCTGAACCTGTAGCTCTACCTGCCCAAAGGCCTTTTACTCACCTGAGCCTGTAGCTCTACCTGCCCAAAGGCCTTTTACTCACCTGAGCCTGTAGTTCTACCTGCCCAAATGCCTTTTACTCAAATGAGCCTGCCTGTTTGTTGCAGAGGAGAGGTGCTCATTCGTGGTCTTGCTTGCCTTCCAGACTGGATGTGTAACAGCCTGGTCACTGTGTGGAGCCCCCCCCCCCCCCCATGCATGGGACCCCCACACCTCTCCCCCCTCGCCCGTGCCTGGGATCCCCCACTTCCCCGTGCATGGGACCCCCCCCCCCCCCCCCCCCCCCCCCCGCCCCTCGCCTGTGCCCGGGATCCCCCCACTTCCCAATGTGTGGGATGCCCCCCCACCCCTTATCCCTGGTGCGTGGGACCCCCCCGTTCCCCGCCAGAGAGTGGCCAAGTATGCTCTGTTTCAGAGAGTGGCCAAGTACGCTCTGTTTCAGAGAGTGGCCCAAGTACGCTCTGTTTCAGAGAGTGGCCCAAGTACGCTCTGTTTCAGAGAGTGGCCCAAGTACGCTCTGTTTCAGAGAGTGGCCAAGTACGCTCTGTTTCAGAGAGTGGCCAAGTACGCTCTGTTTCAGAGAGTGGCCAACTACGCTCTGTTTCAGAGAGTGGCCAAGTACGCTCTGTTTCAGAGAGTGGCCAAGTACGCTCTGTTTCAGAGAGTGGCCAAGTACGCTCTGTTTCAGAGAGTGGCCCAAGTACGCTCTGTTTCAGAGAGTGGCCCAAGTACGCTCTGTTTCAGAGAGTGGCCCAAGTACGCTCTGTTTCAGAGAGTGGCCCAAGTACGCTCTGTTTCAGAGAGTGGCCCAAGTACGCTCTGTTTCAGAGAGTGGCCCAAGTACGCTCTGTTTCAGAGAGTGGCCCAAGTACGCTCTGTTTCAGAGAGTGGCCCAAGTACGCTCTGTTTCAGAGAGTGGCCCAAGTACGCTCTGTTTCAGAGAGTGGCCCAAGTACGCTCTGTTTCAGAGAGTGGCCCAAGTACGCTCTGTTTCAGAGAGTGGCCCAAGTACGCTCTGTTTCAGAGAGTGGCCAAGTACGCTCTGTTTCAGAGAGTGGCCAAGTACGCTCTGTTTCAGAGAGTGGCCCAAGTACGCTCTGTTTCAGCAAGCCTGTTTTAGGGTGCTTGGTGCGGTCTGTTTTGGGGTGCTTAGTTGGGGCTGTTTTGGGGTTGCTTATTAAGCAAGTGGAGCAAAGACAGTTGCATCCTAAAGGGCAAGCTAGCTAGGGCCAAGTTGGCTATGTGAACGTTAACTCTGTTTAAGCTTGCAAACGAGCCTTACTCGCTTTCTTTTGACTTGTCCCCTTTGCTTGGGGGGTTGTGGAGGGCTGGGCTCTAAAAACCTCTTACATGTACCAGATGGCTTTGTGACATGCTAAGCTGTTGTAGCTCGCTGTTGATGCACCCATGCTAAGTAGCCTGTGTTCTGCCAGCCTGGGCATTCCCAATGGAAAAGTACAGTAGAGATAACAATATAGCCAGATATGGCCACTAGGTGGCAGCCTTGTTCACCTGGCAGAGCATTTCCCTGTCAGAGGAAGGATGACCCTAGTCACTGCAGTTCATGACCAATGAGCTCAGTGATCTGGCTGACGGAATACAAGAGAACGTTACATTTACTTTTTATTTGTGTCATTATATAAGTTCATTATTTTCATTTACGTTTCAGTGTTAAGATCAAGATTATTTGCAGTGAATTGTGGTGCCAAATGAGTGTTTGTGTTGTTACAGAGTGATCATCTTCACTGTGGCCAGAATCTGGGTCTGATCACCTGTTTCGCTTGTTGAGGAATTGTGCCTTTCTGTAATTTTCCACAGGTAAGAGTTACAACTGTTCATATTATTGCCACACTAACTCTCTCACACACACGCACACACACTCAGGATACACACGTGTGCACACACGCGCATGCACAGGTGTACACACCCAAACATTTGTGCACACAAGTGTGCATACTCACATCCACACAGGTATACAAACGCACAAACACACACGGGCGCATACACATATACCCATACCATCACTCGCACTCTCACTCTCTTTCTCTCTCCCTTTCTCCCTATCTCTCTTTCCCTCTAGAATCACTGATCAGTGATTTTCTGTGGCTGAAAGTTTTTGTAGTGTTGTGCTTGTGTTGAAGGGCCTCAGGACGCTGGGTGCAGAGGTTCTGAGCTCATGTCAGGAGCTCTCGGTGCCTGGAGACCGCAGCATTGCAGCACAAATGCCAACCGCCAGACTTTCCATTTTCAGGGGAGAAAATGAATGAACAGACGTCAAACAATTTATGAAGGAAAAAATATAAATATTTTCATTCAGCAAAACGTTTCACACTTTGTGCCCTGCAGTGGCTGTGGGTCTGGAGTAGATAACCCGGCTGCAGTGGCTGTGGGTCTGGAGTAGATAACCCAGCACTGCTGGCCGGTTTCACAGGGCGGAGTTTATTAAAGCAGACGGTGCTCTTCTCTACATTTCACTCAGGTTCACCAGCTGTTACAAGTTCTTGGTTAACACCCCCCCCCCCCCATTAGATTGAACAAAATCCCAGACACCCCCGAAAGCTTCTCTTCATTTGCCAGGTTAGCGAGTTAGCGGTGTGTGTGTGTGCGGCGTCACCCTAATGACCATGAATACATCAGACTGTTACCAAGGTTACGGCTGACCTGGTGACGCAGCTTGTGTGACCCGGAGGCCTTTAAATGAATGAAAATGTCTACAGTTCTCTTTCATGTTTCCAGTTGTACCCCGGAACTTCCCCCTAGCATTGATCCCTTCCCAAAAAAATGTGAAGAATTTTTTTCACCTTTTTTGTCGACAAGGTGGACAATATTCAAATTCGCATTTCCTCTCCAAGACCCCCCCCCCCCGGGTCTTTTAGCTCGGTCTGTACTGATGGGCTCACTGATATTATTGCAGGAACGAAGCACCCCTCACACACTGCCTGCTCGATGCGGCTGTCTGCCCACAGCCTGTGGCTGATATCAGTGCATCACTACTGAGTGTCTCAGCCACTGCTGGAGAAGCCCTAGCTGGACCAAAACTCCCCAAATAATTTTACACCCATCTCCAAATTGCCTTTTTTTATCCAAGGTTTTAGAAAAAGTTGTTGCTGAGCAATTGATCTTTTTTTTTTAAACGGAACTGGTCATTTTGGGAAATTTCTGTCTGGTTTTAGGGCACGCCATAGTACGGAGACTGCTCTTCTTAAAGTAATGTTCTGCTTTTAGATGCTCTTGCAGGAAGATCATCAGTTTTAGTTCCTTTAGATCTTAGTGCTGCTTCTGATACTGTTGGTCATGCTGTTTTATTGGAACGTCTTAATCAATGGGTGGGCATATCTGGCTCTGATATAAATTGGTTTTGTTTTTATCTGCACGCAGGACCTTTAGTGTAGCGATTGGTGACACAGGGTCATCTTGTGTTAAAATGACTTGTGGGTGATGCAGGCTATCTGCTTTAACCAGGCTAACCGCTTTAACCTGGCTAACTGCTTTAGCCTGGCTAACCGCCTTAACCTGGCTAACCGCTTTACCTGGCTAACTGCTTTAACCTGGCTAACCGCTTTAGCCTGGCTAACCGCCTTAACCTGGCTAGCTGCTTTAGCCTGGCTAACCGCCTTAACCTGGCTAACTGCTTTAACCTGACTAACTGCTTTAACCTGGCTAACTGCTTTAGCCTGGCTAACCGCCTTAGCCTGGCTAACCGCTTTAGCCTGGCTAACCGCTTCAACCTGGCTAACCGCTTTAGCCTGGCTAACCACCTTTACCTGGCTAACCGCTTTAGCCTGGCTAACCGTCTTAACCTGGCTAACTGCTTTAGCCTGGCTAACCGCTTTAGCCTGGCTAACCGCTTTAACCTGGCTACCCGCTTTAGCCTGGCTAACAGCTTTAGCCTGGCTAACCGCTTTAACCTGGCTAACCGCCTTAACCTGGCTAACCGCTTTAGCCTGGCTAACCACTTTAACCTGGCTAACCGCTTTAGCCAGGCTAACCTCCTTAACCTGGCTAACTGCTTTAGCGTGGCTAACCGCCTTAACCTGGCTAACCGCTTTAGCCTGGCTAACCGCCTTAACCTGGCTAACCGCTTTAACAAGGCTAGCTGCATTAACCAGGCTAGCCACTTTAACTTAAGTATCTGTGAGAGCGGAGGAACAAGGCCAGTATTTGTGATTAGGGCAACAGGAGCAGTATTTGTGATTAGGGCAACAGGAGCAGTGTCTGTAAGAGCAGAGGAACAGGAGCAGTATTTGTGATTAGGGGAACAGGAGCAGTGTCTGTAAGAGCAGAGAAACAGGAGCAGTATTTGTGAGTAGGAGAACAGGAGCAGTGTCTGTAAGAGCAGGGGAACAGGAGCAGTATTTGTGATTAGGGGAAAAGGAGCAGTATCTGTAAGAGCAGAGGAACAGGAGCAGTATTTGTGATTAGGGGAACAGGAGCAGTATCTGTAAGAGCAGAGAAACAGGAGCAGTATTTGAGATTAGGGGAACAGCACCTTACTGACCTACTTGGCAGCGTGCTGCTTCCTGTTTCAGGCCCGCCAAGCTTTAGAGGAAGCCTTTGGAGGCGCAAACATTCTCGCACACAGAAGCACATGCTTAGTTCCGCAGCGATTGTGTGTGCACACTGCATAGGTCTGTCACTTTTTACCTGAAGACCACGCCCCTCAGGCCACACCCTATGCTTTGGCTAACCACGTCTGGGAGAACTGTCTGTAACGTGTGTGTGCATGCGTGCTTGTGTCTGTGTGCGTGTGTGTCTACGTGTGCGTGCGCATGCGTGCATGTGTCTGCGTGTGCGTGCATGCGTGTGTCTGTGTGTGTGTGCACGTGCGTGCGTGTGTCTGTCTGCATGCGTGTGTGTGCGCGCATGTGCGTGTCTGTGTCTGCGTGCGTGCGTGTCTGTGTCTGCATGCGTGTCTGCATGCGTGCGTGCGTGCGTGTGTGTGTGTCTGTGTGCGTGCGTGCGTGTGTGCGTGCGTGCGTGTCTGTGTCTGCATGCGTGTCTGCATGCGTGCGTGTGTGCGTGCGTCTGTGTCTGCGCGCGTGTGTGTGTCTGCATGCGTGTGTGCGTGTGTCTCTGTCTGCGCGTGTGCGTGTGTGTCTGTGTGCGTGCGTGCGTTTGTGTCTGCGCGCGTGTGTGTCTGCGTGCGTGCGTGTGTCTGTGTCTGCGCGCGTGTGTGTGTGTCTGCGTGCGTGCGTGTGTCTGTGTCTGCGCGCGTGTGTCTGTGTCTGCATGCGTGTGTGCGTGTGCGTGTGTCTGTGTCTGCATGCGTGTGTGCGTGTGCGTGTGTCTGTGTCTGCATGCGTGCGTGTGTCTCTGTCTGCGCGCGTGCGTGTGTGTCTGTGTGTGTGTGTGCGTCTGTGTGTCTGTGCGCATGTGTCTGTGCCTGCATGCGTGCGTGTGCGCGTGTGTGTGTGTGTCTGTGTCTGCATGCGTGTGTGTGTGCGTGTGCGTGCGTCTGTGCGTGCTCTGGAATTTTCTATCGGATAAATGAAGGTGGTTCGTTTGAACAGCACTGCGTCATGATGTCTCTCAGAAGGTATTTGTGGGGTCCATAGCAGCTCTTCGAGTGGTTAGTGAGGAGCCATATTATGCACGCACACACCAGAGGTAATGGATGACTTCAGCTTTCCTGGCTACAGTGATCTGGGAGGGCGTCAGAACAGTGTTTAATTGGCTGGTGTCATTTGGGAGGGTGTATCACGGGCATGTGATTGGCTGCAGGTTGTTGGACTGGTGTGTGATTGGCTGCTCAGTAATGACAGAGTGGAGCAGGGAAGTAGGTCAGTGGGTCATCAGGGCACTGGGTTGTTGATGACATCACAGTTACACAATCTCTCCTGTTCACATGTTGTTCCCTCTCTCCCTCCTCCTTTCTCTTTCTATCACTCCTGTTCTTTTTCTCTCTTTATTTATATATATTGCTCTTTTTCTTTCATTTTTTCCCATTTTCCCTTTCTTCTTCTCTCCTTTTTAAAAAAGTTTTCATTTCTTCTTGTTCACCCTTTCTCTTGCATCCCTGTTTTCTTCACTTGAGTTTCCTGCAGTCCAGGATCTTTCCTGGCACACACACCTCTCTTTTCAACCTCAGGTAGTGCATACCCAGAGATGGTTTCAAGGTGCATCCAGTTTTTCATAAGCATGTTTTTGATTGGCCCAGACAGTTTTTTGTGTGTGATGAAAGATATTTCAGATATTTATGGAAGTTTGTCACAAGCTGCAGGGTTTACATTGGCTGGTGTCTGGAATTTACAGTGTGACTGGTATAGGAGCATTTACAGTGTGACTAGTATAGGGGATTTTACAATGTGGCTCATATAGGAGCATTTACAGTGTGACTGGTATAGAGGAATTTACAGTGTGACTGGTATAGGAGCATTTACAGTGTGACTGGTATAGGGGCATTTACAGTGTGACTGGTATAGGGGCATTTACAGTGTGACTGGTATAGGAGCATTTACAGTGACTGGTATAGGGGATTTTACAGTGTGGCTCGTATAGAAGCATTTACAGTGTGACTGGTATAGGAGAATTTACAGTGTGACTGGTATAGGGGATTTTACAGTGTGACTGGTATGGGAGCATTTACAGTGTGACTGGTATAGGGATTTTTACAGTGTGACTGGTATAGGAGCATTTACAGTGTGACTGGTATAGGAGCATTTACAGTGTGACTGGTATAGGGGCATTTACAGTGTGACTGGTATAGGGGATTTTACAGTGTGACTGGTATAGGGGATTTTACAGTGTGGCTCGTATAGGAGCTTTTGCAGTGTGGCTCGTATAGGAGCATTTACAGTGTGGTTGGTATAGGAGAATTTACAATGTGGCTCGTATAGGAGCATTTACAGTGTGACTAGTATAGGGAGATTGTAGGTGTGGTCTCGGACAGGAGCGCTGATTGGCTGTGTGTTTATTTGTAGGTGTGGTCTCGGACAGGAGCGCTGATTGGCTGACATGTGGCACCTTCACACCCGGACCCGGAGGAAACCAGAGCACCACGTGGGCTTCCGATAACCCGGATCCTGATTGGCTCGTCTCGCACTGAGACCCTGCCCCTCCCCGTACTCCAAGGTCTCAGCCCAACGGCCTCCACAAAAACAGCAGTCTGCTCCACCCACAACCCAGGACAGCAGCAGGACAGTATCAGATCAGAACCTAACACACACACAGCAGCAGAACAGTATCAGATCAGAACGCATCACACACAGCAGCAGGACAGTGTTGGATCAGAACCCAACACACACGCAGCAGCAGGACAGTATCAGATCAGAACCCAGCACAGACAGAACAGTATCAGATCAGAATGCATCACACACAGCAACAGGACAGTATTGGATCAGAACCCAACACACACACAGTATCAGGACAGTATCAGATCAGAACCCAGCACAGACAGAACAGTATCAGATCAGAACGCATCACACACAGCAACAGGAGCGTATTGGATCAGAACCCAACACACACACAGCAGCAGGACAGTATCAGACCAGAACCCAGCATAGACAGAACAGCATCAGATCAGAACCCAACACACACACAACAGCAGGACAGTATTGGATCAGAACTGAACATGTGGGCTGTATTGCGTACAGTGAGTGTGTATTTGAGGCATGCAGGTTCTGTTTCTCCTCTCAGGACGGATCACAGATGTCTACCTCACGTTTAAAGGGAAAACCAGCTGCACCGCGACCCTGAACAAGCTACATCATGACCTCCAGCATAGACCGGTAAGAGCCTGCCGCACTCAGCCTTGCGCATGCATGCCACACAGATCTAATCTAATCTTGATAGAGCCCCCTGCTGCCTAGGCTGTGTCGTTACAGCTCCCTGTGTTTCGCCTTCAAAATATTTTTGTGAAATGAATGTACACATTACCGCGGTGTGCGGTAATGTGTAGCCTGTCATTTCACAGATGATCAGTTTATGCTCCATTGCGCTGCCTCTGGAACAATCTGCCTGCTTGTCTTCATCTCGTCCAGTCCATCAACACCTCAAACTGGGGTTACCTTCCGTCAACACCTCAAACTGGGGTTACCTTCCATCAACACCTCAAACTCGGGTTACCTTCCCTCAACACCTCCAAACTGGGGTTACCTTCCCTCAACACCTCAAACTGGGGTTACCTTCCCTCAACACCTCCAAACTGGGGTTACCTTCCCTCAGTACCTCAAACTGGGGTTACCTTCCCTCAACACCTCCAAACTGGGGTTACCTTCCATCAACACCTCAAACTAGGATTACCTTCCCTCAGTACCTCAAACTGGGGTTACCTTCCCTCAACACCTCCAAACTGGGGTTACCTTCCCTCAACACCTCAAACTGGGGTTACCTTCCATCAACACCTCAAACTGGGGTTACCTTCCATCAACACCTCAAACTAGGGTTACCTTCCCTCAGTACCTCAAACTGGGGTTACCTTCCCTCAACACCTCCAAACTGGGGTTACCTTCCATCAACACCTCAAACTGGGGTTACCTTCCCTCAACACCTCCAAACTGGGGTTACCTTCCATCAACACCTCAAACTAGGATTACCTTCCCTCAGTACCTCAAACTGGGGTTACCTTCCCTCAACACCTCCAAACTGGGGTTACCTTCCCTCAACACCTCCAAACTGGGGTTACCTTCCATCAACACCTCAAACTAGGATTACCTTCCCTCAGTACCTCAAACTGGGGTTACCTTCCCTCAACACCTCCAAACTGGGGTTACTTTCCCTCAACACCTCAAACTGGGGTTACCTTCCCTCAACACCTCACCACTGGGGTTACCTGTGTCAGAGAGATGTGGCTTCATTTTGACAGACCTGATCAAAAGAAGCTGCATCACCCAAAGCATTCCAGTTTGGTTTATGTGTTTCTCTGCTCTTCACCACAGAAATGTTTTAGTTTCTGAGAGTTTTAAGAATTTAGTGAATTTGACACTTAGCTTGTGAAGAGGTGAGAAGCCCTTTTGCTGTAACAAACTGTTCAGTCTATTGGTGGAGCGACATGGGTCTGTTTGATGGGGAAATAAAATGTTGACAACACTGTTACGGTATGTCAACGTCTAGTGAATTTTTTCTGGAATTTTGTTAAGCTGTGTGCCATAATTACTTAAACACAAGTTTACTGCTACGTCCTGTTCTAATCTCAGAGCTGGGCTTAATGGCACAGACCCCTCTGCTTAATATCTGCCCCCCCCAGTCTCATCTGAGACTATCTGAGACGCTACCAATACCCTCCAGCTAAGAATGTTAGCTTCATGATAACGGAAAGTTCACGTTTCCTTTTGCCTAACGCAGAATTACAGAAAACATTTAATAAAACTCATTTTTTTAGTGAATATGAACATGCTCTTAGTATTTTTGTATCTAATGGATACGTGTCAAACCTACAAATGACTTTTAATTAAAAATAAATAAAATAAAAGCTGTAGCTGCAGTTGACATCTTTGCAACATTTGTGCTGTTCCACGGAAATAACCAAAGCTGTTAGCTACATGTTCATATGTATGTTTGTCACCAGGATGGCATGCATTACAGTGATGATGTGTATGTTTGTAACTGGGATGGTGTGTGTGTGTGTGTGTTAGTGATGATGTGTATGTATGGAACTGTGATGGTGTGTGTGTGCGTTAGTGATGATGTGTATGTATGTAACTGGGATGGTGTGCGTGCGTGCGTTAGTGATGATGTGTGTGTATGTAACTGGGATGGTGTGCGTGCGTGCGTTAGTGATGATGTGTGTGTATGTAACTGGGATGGTGTGCGTGCCTGCATTAGTGATGATGTGTATGTATGTAACTGGGATGGTGTGCGTGCGTGCGTTAGTGATGATGTGTGTGTATGTAACTGGGATGGTGTGTGTGTGCGTGTGTGCATTAGTGATGGTGTGTATTATGTAACTGGGATGGTGTGTGTGTGCGTTAGTGATGGTGTGTATGTATGTAACTGGGATGGTGTGCGTGCGTGCGTTAGTGATGATGTGTGTGTATGTAACTGGGATGGTGTGCGTGCGTGCGTTAGTGATGATGTGTGTGTATGTAACTGGGATGGTGTGCGTGCCTGCATTAGTGATGATGTGTATGTATGTAACTGGGATGGTGTGCGTGCGTGCGTTAGTGATGATGTGTGTGTATGTAACTGGGATGGTGTGCGTGCCTGCATTAGTGATGATGTGTATTTGTGTTTCAGGGATGACAGCAGCATTTTTGATGGGTTGATGGAAGAAGATGAGAAGGACAAAGCCAAACGGTGAGGCCTGACAGATCTCGGGTCACTGGCCCCATAGGGCTGCACGTCTGATTGGTTAGCTGCCAAAATGAAGGGACTGTGTTTGAGTGGTGACAGGTGGTGTGGGGACTGTGTTTGAGTGGTGACCGGTGGTGGAGGGACTGTGTTTGAGTGGTGACAGGTGGTGTGGGGACTGTGTTTGAGTGGTGACAGGTGGTGTGGGGACTGTGTTTGAGTGGTGACCGGTGGTGGAGGGACTGTGTTTGAGTGGTGACCGGTGGTGTGGGGACTGTGTTTGAGTGGTGACCGGTGGTGGGGGGACTGTGTTTGAGTGGTGACCAGTGGTGTGGGGTGGAGGTGTTTGAGTGGTGACCGGTGGTGGAGGGACTGTGTTTGAGTGGTGACCGGTGGTGGGGGGACTGTGTTTGAGTGGTGACTGGTGGTGTGGGGACTGTGTTTGAGTGGTGACAGGTGGTGTGGGGACTGTGTTTGAGTGGTGACTGGTGGTGGAGGGACTGTGTTTGAGTGGTGACCGGTGGTGTGGGGACTGTGTTTGAGTGGTGACAGGTGGTGTGGGGACTGTGTTTGAGTGGTGACTGGTGGTAGAGGGACTGTGTTTGAGTGGTGACAGGTGGTGTGGGGACAGTGTTTGAGTGGTGACCGGTGGTGGGGGGACTGTGTTTGAGTGGTGACTGGTGGTGTGGGGACTGTGTTTGAGTGGTGACTGGTGGTGGAGGGACTGTGTTTGAGTGGTGACTGGTGGTGGAGGGACTGTGTTTGAGTGGTGACAGGTGGTGTGGGGACTGTGTTTGAGTGGTGACTGGTGGTAGAGGGACTGTGTTTGAGTGGTGACAGGTGGTGGGGGACAGTGTTTTGAGTGGTGACCGGTGGTGGGGGGACTGTGTTTGAGTGGTGACTGGTGGTGGAGGGACTGTGTTTGAGTGGTGACTGGTGGTGTGGGGACTGTGTTTGAGTGGTGACTGGTGGTGTGGGGACTGTGTTTGAGTGGTGACTGGTGGTGGAGGGACTGTGTTTGAGTGGTGACTGGTGGTGTGGGGACTGTGTTTGAGTGGTGACTGGTGGTGGAGGGACTGTGTTTGAGTGGTGACAGGTGGTGTGGGGACTGTGTTTGAGTGGTGACTGGTGGTGGAGGGACTGTGTTTGAGTGGTGACTGGTGGTGTGGGGACTGTGTTTGAGTGGTGACTGGTGGTGGAGGGACTGTGTTTGAGTGGTGACTGGTGGTGGAAGGACTGTGTTTGAGTGGTGACTGGTGGTGTGGGGACTGTGTTTGAGTGGTGACAGGTGGTGTGGGACTGTGTTTGAGTGGTGACCGGTGGTGGGGGGACTGTGTTTGAGTGGTGACCGGTGGTGTGTGTCCCACAGAGTGTCCCGGAATAAGTCTGAGAAAAAGAGGAGAGACCAGTTCAATGTGCTCATCAAGGAACTGGGAACCATGTTGCCAGGCAACACACGCAAGATGGACAAGTCCACCATCCTGCAGAAGAGCATTGATTTCCTGCGTAAGCATAAAGGTAAAGCCACACCCCCACCATCAGCCAATCACAAGCTCCCTGCCGCAATCCTGCTCTCAGCCAATTACATGGTCCTTACCATGTCCACACCTTAGGTAAAGCTAACTCCGTGCGGGGAATGTTTTGACTAAATAAAGAGATAAAGCTGTTTAACATTCTGTGCGTGTGTGTGTGTCTCTCTCTCTCTCCCTCTCTCTTTCTCCCTCCCTCCCTCTCTCTCCTTCTCTCTCTGTTCGTATCTCTCTCCTCTCTCCCTCCCTCCCTTTCTCCTCTCTCTCTCCCTCTCTCTCTCCATATATGTCTCTCTCTTCATATATCTCTCTTGCAGAAATTGCAGCGCAGTCTGAGTCAAGTGAAATCAGACAGGACTGGAAGCCTCCGTTCCTTAGCAACGAGGAGTTCACACAGCTGATGCTGGAGGTATGTGTGGCCACAATGTGACACATCCTACTGTCTTAGCCAATCACACGCATGTCAGCCTGCATGTGTTTATTACCCTGCTGGTCTCAGCCAATCACATGCATGTCAGCCTGCGTGTGTTTATTACCCTGCTGGTCTCAGCCAATCACACGCATGTCAGCCTGCGTGTGTTTATTACCCTGCTGGTCTCAGCCAATCACACGCATGTCAGCCTGCATGTGTTTATTACCCTGCTGGTCTCAGCCAATCACACGCATGTCAGCCTGCATGTGTTTATTACCCTGCTGGTCTCAGCCAATCACATGCATGTCAGCCTGCGTGTGTTTATTACCCTGCTGGTCTCAGCCAATCACATGCATGTCAGCCTGCGTGTGTTTATTACCCTGCTGGTCTCAGCCAATCACATGCATGTCAGCCTGCATGTGTTTTATTACCCTGCTGGTCTCAGCCAATCACACGCATGTCAGCCTGCATGTGTTTATTACCCTGCTGGTCTCAGCCAATCACACGCATGTCAGCCTGCATGTGTTTATTACCCTGCTGGTCTCAGCCAATCACACGCATGTCAGCCTGCATGTGTTTATTACCCTGCTGGTCTCAGCCAATCACACGCATGTCAGCCTGCATGTGTTTATTACCCTGCTGGTCTCAGCCAATCACATGCATGTCAGCCTGCGTGTGTTTATTACCCTGCTGGTCTCAGCCAATCACATGCATTTCCTCTTTTTCCTACAGGCTCTGGACGGTTTCTTCCTGGCAATAATGACTGACGGGAATATAATCTACGTCTCTGAGAGTGTTACATCCTTATTGGAACACTTACCTGTGAGTGTGTGTGTGCGGAGGTGTGCATGCATGTTTATGTGTGTGTGCATTGCTCATGTGTGAGTCAGTCACTAGTACTCATCATCAGTCAGTTGAGTGAGATTTTGTCCATCCGTGTGTCAGTCACCTTTCAGTCGTTCTCTGTTTTGCGTCTGCGTGTTTTGCAGTCGGACCTGGTGGACCAGAACCTGCTGAACTTCCTGCCTTTGGGGGAACACTCTGAGGTGTATAAAGTCCTCTCTACACAGATGCTGGAGGGGGAGACCCTAACCCCCGAGTATCTGAAGAGTAAGTAGATTAACACTGCTCACCTCACTCTGAGTATCTGAAGAGTAAGTACATTAACTCTGCTCACCTCACTCTGAGCATCTGAAGAGTAAGTACATTAACTCTGCTCACCTCACTCTGAGTATCTGTAGAGTAAGTACATTAACTCTGCTCACCCTGAGTAAGTGTGGAGCAGTGCCCTCAGCTTGCTGGTTGTTTTACAGCGAAAAACCAGCTAGAGTTCTGCTGCCACATGCTGCGTGGGACGATCGATCCCAAAGAGCCGCCCGTGTATGAGTACGTCAAATTCATCGGGAATTTCAAATCCCTCAACAAGGGTGAGAACGACGTCCTGTTTTACACACCACACTTACACACACACACCGCACTTACACACACACCGCAGACACACACCGCATGCACACACACCTTACACACCACACTTACACACACACCGCACGCACACACACCTTACACATCGCACTTACACACACACCGCAGACACACACCACATGCACACACACCTTACACACCACACTGCAGACACACACCGCACGCACACACACCTTACACACCACACTTACACACACACACCGCGCAGACACACTGCACGCACACACACCTTACACACCACACTTACACACACACCGCACGCACACACACCTTACACATCGCACTTACACACACACCGCAGACACACATCTCACGCACACACACCTTACACATCGCACTTACACACACACACCGCAGACACACACCGCATGCACACACACCTTACACACCGCACTTACACACACACCGCACGCACACACACCTTACACACCGCACTTACACACACACCGCACGCACACACACCTTACACACCACACTTACACACACCGCACGCACACACACCTTACACACCGCACTTACACACACACCGCACGCACACACACCTTACACATCGCACTTACACACACACCGCAGACACACACCGCACGCACACACACCTTACACACCACACTGCAGACACACACCTTACACACCACACTTACACACACACACCGCGCAGACACACACCGCACGCACACACACCTTACACACCACACTTACACACACACCGCGCAGACACACACCTTACACATCTCACTTACACACACACCGCAGACACACACCGCACACACACACACCTTACACACCACACTTACAAACACACCACAGACACACATAGCACGCACACTCACACGCGCACACACACACGGAGCCCGACCCCTGCAGGTGGGAGGGTGAACTGCGGGTTGTGAGCAGGTCTCTGGTCTCTTCCCCCTCAGTGTCCAGCTCTACGCGGAACGGGCTGGAGGGCGTGATCCAGCGCTCCCTGCGCCCCGCCTTCGAGGATCGCGTCTGCTTCATCGCCACGGTCCGACTCGCCAAACCGCAGTTCATTAAGGTGCGTCTGCCTGTCCAGCACCTGTGCAGGTGAACTGCTCCATGTACAGCACGCCAGCAGCCAGACTCAATCTTACAACAATCAGACCATTTTAAGGAATGTTCTGCTGGTGATGCTACCTTTAGTGCTAACTGACTGGTTCTGCTGGTGATGCTAACTGACTCTGGTTCTGCTGGTGATGCTAACTAGTGCTAACTGACTCTGGTTCTGATGGTGATGCTAACTGACTCTGGTTCTGCTGGTGATGCTAACTATAGTGCTAACTGACTCTGGTTCTGCTGGTGATGCTAACTCTAGTGCTAACTGACTGGTTCTGATGGTGATGCTGACTCTGACTCTGGTTCTGCAGGAGATGTGTACAGTAGAGGAGCCTAATGAAGAATTCACCTCCAGGCACAGTTTAGAGTGGAAGTTTCTCTTTCTAGACCACAGGTATGGCGTGTGCGTGTGTGCGTGCGTGCGTGTGTGTGCACACGCACAGCACTTCTGTTGGAATGTCGCGGATGTTTTTTGTAAGAAATGTTCTGGGATGTGAACAATTGTGTTGTATTTTCGCTCAGGGCTCCCCCTATAATTGGCTACCTGCCTTTTGAGGTTCTGGGCACGTCAGGCTACGATTACTACCATGTGGACGACCTGGAGACTCTAGCCAAATGTCACGAACACTGTGAGTGACCCGCCCATCTGCTGGATCTGTCCCATTGCGTTTGATGTGTAATGCGCCTATAACGTGTTTGCAGTGGTGCAGGGCATGCGTGTGTGTGTGTGTAATGCCTGTGTAATGTGTGCTCTCCGCAGTGATGCAGTATGGGAAGGGGAAGTCCTGTTACTACAGGTTCCTGACCAAAGGCCAGCAGTGGATCTGGCTGCAGACGCACTACTACATCACGTATCACCAGTGGAACTCACGCCCCGAGTTCATCGTCTGCACCCACACTGTCGTCAGGTAAACGCTGAGACCATCCTCATCCTGCTGTCACTTAAACCTTCTTCATCTCTCTCCCCTCCCTCTCTCTCTTACTCTATCCTCCCTCTCTCTCTTGCTCTCTGCCCTCTCCATTTCTCTTCATCCTCGCTCACTTATCTCTCTCTGATGTGTTGATTGGTTCACAGGGCTGGGTGTTGATTGGTTAGCAGGGTTGGTCATGGGTTGGTTTACAGGGCTGAGTGTTGATTGGTTCACAGGGCAGGGTGTTGATTGCTTATCAGGGCTGGGTGTTGATTGGTTAACAGGGTTGGTCATGGGTTGGCTTACAGGGCTGGGTGTTGATTGGTTCACAGGGCTGGGTGTTGATTGCTTATCAGGGCTGGGTGTTGGTTGGTTGACAGGGGTGGGTGTTGGTTGGTTAGCAGAGGTGGGTGTTGGTTGGTTAGCAGGGCTGGGTGTTTGGTTCACAGGGCTGGGTGTTGATTGATTAACAGGGCTGGGTGTTGATTGGTTAGCAGGCCTCGGTGTTGATTGGTTCACAGGGCTGGGTGTTGATTGGCTGGTTTTTCTCTTTTCAGTTATGCGGAGGTGCGGGCGGAGCAGCGCAGAGAGCTGGGCATTGAGGAGTCTCCCCCCGAAACTGCTGCGGATAAGGTGCAGTGACTCATTCTCCCTGCGCAGTGACTCATTCTCCCTGCGCAGAGACTCATTCTCCCTGCGCAGTGACTCATTCTCCCTGCGCAGTGACTCATTCTCTCTGTGCAGTGACTCATTCTCCCTGCGCAGTGACTCATTCTCCCTGTGCAGTGACTCATTCTCTCTGTGCAGTGACTCATTCTCCCAGATGAGTGCTCAGTGACTCATTCTCCCGGCTGTGTGCTCAGCGACTCATTCTCTCTGTGCAGTGACTCATTCTCCCAGCTGTGTGCTCAGTGACTCATTCTCTCTGTGCAGTGACTCATTCTCCCAGATGAGTGCTCAGTGACTCATTCTCTCTGCGCAGTGACTCATTCTCCCAGCTGAGTGCTCAGTGACTCATTCTCTCTGTGCAGTGACTCATTCTCCCAGCTGAGTGCTCAGTGACTCATTCTCTCTGTGCAGTGACTCATTCTCCCAGCTGAGTGCTCAGTGACTCATTCTTTCTGTGCAGTGACTCATTCTCCAGGCTGAGTGCTCAGTGACTCATTCTCTCTGTGCAGTGACTCATTCTCCCAGATGAGTGCTCAGTGACTCATTCTCCCAGCTGAGTGCTCAGTGACTCATTCTCTCTGTGCAGTGACTCATTCTCCCAGATGAGTGCTCAGTGACTCATTCTCCCAGCTGTGTGCTCAGTGACTCATTCTCTCAGCTGAGTGCTCAGTGACTCATTCTCTCTGTGTAGTGACTCATTCTCCCAGATGAGTGCTCAGTGACTCATTCTCCCAGCTGTGTGCTCAGTGACTCATTCTCTCTGTGCAGTGACTCATTCTCTCAGCTGAGTGCTCAGTGACTCTTCTCTCCCCAGCAGAGTCAGGACTCGGGCTCCGAGTCCCAACTCAACACCTCCAGCCTGAAGGAGGCGCTGGAGCACTTTGATCACAGCCGCACCCCCTCCGCCTCCTCTCGAAGCTCCAGGAAGTCCTCCTCCCACACGGCGGTGTCCGATCCTGCCTGTGCGTATCTCCCATTTCCACCCCCCAACCCCACTTGTAGCTGTACCTACCCCCAATCCTACCCGTACACACCCCTTAACCTTACCCGTACACATCCCCTAACCTTACCTGTACACACCCCCTGACCTTACCTGTATTCACCCCCGAACCCTATCTGTACCCACCCCCTGATCTTACCTGTACAATGTACAAGTGAATGCTAACGTACAGATGTGTGTTTATGTGTGTTGTGCAGGCGAGTGTATAGTGTGTGTTAATGTGCAGGTGTGTGTTGTTGTGCAGGTGAGTGTATATTGTGTGTTAATGTGCAGGTGTGTGTTGTTGTGCAGGCGAGTGTATAGTGTGTGTTAATGTGCAGGTGTGTGTTGATGTGCAGGCGAGTGTATAGTGTGTGTTGATGTTCTGTTTGGCTCCTCCCTCAGCTACGCAGACCAAACTCCTGACTGACCAGAGCACGCCGCCACGCCAGTCCCTCTCCGCCGTAGAGATGAGCTCCCAGCGCCGCTCGTCCGTCAGCAGCCAGGTTACACACTATACACTACACGCTATCAACTATACACTACACACTGTATCAGCTATACACTACACACACTATACACTACACACTGTATCACCTATACACTACACACACTATACACTACACACTGTATCAACTATACACTACACACACTATACGCTACACACTGTATCAACTATACACTACGCACTGTATCAACTATACACTACAGTCTATACACTACACACTATCAACTATACACTACACACTCTATACACTACACACTGTATTATGCACTACACACTGTATCTACTATACACTACACACACTGTACACTACACACTATCAACTATACACTACACAGTCTATACACTACACACTGTATCAACTATACACTACACACTCTATACACTACACACTGTATTATGCACTACACACTGTATCTACTATACACTACACACACTACACTACACACTATCAACTATACACTACACACTCTATACACTACACACTGTGTATTATGCACTACACACTGTATCTACTATACACTACACACACTGTACACTACACACTGTATCAACTATACACTACACACTCTATACACTACACACTGTATCTGCTATACACTACACACCGTGTACTATACACTACGTACTATCTACTATACACTACACACTCTGTACACTACACACTGTATCTAATATACACTACACACTGTATACACTACGCACTGTGTCTACCATACACTATGAACTACTATACACAACGCACTGTATACTATGCAGTACGCACTACTACACACCATGCACTGTATAGTATGCAGTACGCACTACTATACACCACGCACTCTATACTATACACTACACACTACTATACACCATGCGCTGTAGACTATGCCGTACACACTCCTATACACCATGCACCGTATACTATGCACTACACACTACTATACACCACACGCTGTATACTGTGCACTACACACTACTATACACCGCGCACTGTATACTATGCACTACACACTACTATACACCATGCACTGTATGCCATGCACTAATGTATTACACACTACTATACACCGCGCACTGTATACTATGCACTACACACTACTATACACCACGCACTGTATACTATGCACTACACACTATTATACACCACGCACTGTATACCATGCATTAATGCATTACACACTACTATACACCACACACTGTATACTATGCCATACACACTACTATACACTACTACTATGCACACTGGAAATGACATGACTCCTGTGTAAGATTTTCCCTCCTGTCTCCTGTATGTACTGTGCAGCAGTCCATGAGCTCCCAGAACACCAGTCAGAACCTGGCCCAGCCCATGATCACCCAGCCACAACCCCAGCAACAGGTGCAGCCCAGTGTGCAGGTTAGCCCCATAATCATGATTATTGCAGTAATGTCTGTTAGTGTTCATTACTGTGTTACATTATTGTGGGTGTTTATTACTCTGGGTGTTCATTACCGCAGTGCTGTAGTATACTGTGGTAGACACTGTCTCCTGGCTGTAGTATACTGTGGTACACACTGTCTCCTGGCTGTAGTATACTGTGGTACACACTGTCTCCTGGCTGTAGTATACTGTGGTAGACACTGTCTCCTGGCTGTAGTATACTGTGGTAGACACTGTCTCCTGGCTGTAGTATACTGTGGTAGACACTGTCTCCTGGCTGTAGTATACTGTGGTAGACACTGTCTCCTGGCTGTAGTATACTGTGGTACACACTGTCTCCTGGCTGTAGTATACTGTGGTAGACACTGTCTCCTGGCTGTAGTATACTGTGGTAGACACTGTCTCCTGGCTGTAGTATACTGTGGTAGACACTGTCTCCTGGCTGTAGTATACTGTGGTAGACACTGTCTCCTGGCTGTAGTATACTGTGGTAGACACTGTCTCCTGGCTGTAGTATACTGTGGTAGACACTGTCTCCTGCTGTAGTATACTGTGGTAGACACTGTCTCCTGGCTGTAGTATACTGTGGTACACACTGTCTCCTGGCTGTAGTATACTGTGGTAGACACTGTCTCCTGGCTGTAGTATACTGTGATACATGCTGTCTGTGTTGCAGTTCTCTGCGCAGCTTGGCGCCATGCAGCACCTAAAGGAGCAGCTGGAGCAGCGCACGCGCATGATTGAGGCCAACATCCAGCGGCAGCAGGAGGAGCTGCGCAAGATCCAGGAGCAGCTGCAGATGGTGCAGGGCCAGGGTCTGCATGTGAGTTACTGCCCCCTACTGCCCCCAATACTCCCCTGCTGCCCCCCTATGCCCCCACTACTCCCCTTCTGCCACCAGTACTCCCCTACTGCCCCCCTCTGCCCCCGCTACTCCCCTTCTGCCCCCTTACTTCCCCACTTCTATTATAGATCTATTCTATAGAATAGTTGATCTCTGTGGTGCTGGGTTCTGTTGTGGAATGGGGGGAGTATAGCTGATCTCTGTGGCACTGGGTTCTGTTGTGGAATGGGGGGAGTATAGCTGATCTCTGTGGCACTGGGTTCTGTTGTGGAATGGGGGGAGTATAGCTGATCTCTGTGGTGCTGGGTTCTGTTGTGGAATGGGGGGAGTATAGCTGATCTCTGTGGCACTGGGTTCTGTTGTGGAATGGGGGGAGTATAGCTGATCTCTGTGACACTGGGTTCTGTTGTGGAATGCGGAGTGGAGGTCTCTAGCAGTGCACGTTTGGAATGGTGATGACAGAGCCATGTTGCCGTGGTGATGGAATGGTTCCTCACGCTATGTGCCATGTTTTCAGATGTTCTCCCAGCAGACAGGCGGGACCCTGAGTTTAGGATCCACCCTCACCCAGGGTGGGGCCCTCACCATGCAGGGTGGGGTGCTTCCTGCTGCCCCCCTCCAGACTGGCCTGGCGTCTGCTCATGTTGTCCAGCAACAGCAAGCTCCGCCCCCCCAGCAGCAGGCTGCAGCCCAGCAACAGCAGGCCACGCCCCAGAACCTCCTACGTGAGCAGAGCTCCTCCCACACACAGGTATGGCATATGACATACTCGCGCACACCCAGCCAGACACTCACACAGACACATGCACATGTACCGGCCAGCAAGAAGTAAGTGTTCATAGACCTAAATACTAGAGGCAGAATAATGGCTGTTACAGTTTCAAATTTGCATTTTACTTATTTGGTCTCAACAGTGAGCTGCTGTGCTTTTATGTGCTGTGTTGAACAGCAAGCAGTATTATTCACCCATGAGCTTATTAGCCTGTTATTAGCTTGTGGGATCATTAGCGTGTTCTTAGCCTTTGGGATTATTAGCCTGTTATTAGTCTGTGGGATTATTAGCCTGTGGGATCATTAGCGTGTTCTTAGCCTTTGGGATTATTAGCCTGTTATTAGTCTGTGGGATTATTAGCCTGTGGGATCATTAGCGTGTTCTTAGCCTGTGGGATTATTAGCCTTTTATTAGCCCATGAGGTTATTAGCCTATTATTAGCCTTTGAGATCATTAGCCTGTTATTAGCCTGTGGGATCATTAGCCTGTTATTAGCCTGTGGGATCATTAGCCTGTTATTAGCCTGTGGGATCATTAGCCTTTTATTAGCCTGTGGGATCATTAGCCTTTTATTAGCCTGTGGGATCATTAGCCTTTTATTAGCCCATGAGATTGTTAGCCTGTTATTAGCCCATGGGATCATTATCTTGTTATTAGTCCATGAGATTATTAGCCTGTTATTAGCCCACGGGATCATTAGCCTTTTATTAGCCCATGGAGATTATTAGCCTGTTATTAGCCCATGAGATTATTAGCCTGTTATTAGCCCATGAGATTATTAGCCTGTCATTAGCCTATGAGATTAGCCTGTTATTAGCCAAAGAGATTATCAGCCTGATATTACCCTGTGGGATCATTAGCCTGTTATTAGCCTGTGGTATTAAAAAACGTTTATTCAGTAAGAGATTATGTCTAGTCACTCAAAAGAAAAAAATAATGATATAAACTTCTAACCGCATTTTTTCTGCAAGAATCTTTGCACACACTCACTAATGCGCACACACACACTGAATGCACACACACGCTGAATGCACATACACACACTGAATGCACACACTCACTGAATGCACACTGGGCCAAGTTGTGTGTTTTTTTAATTATTTTTTTTAACCATAATTCATCCAGTTTTGCAAGGCATATGAATATTTGTATATTTTGTCTTGATTTTTAGTAAAAACAAATTTCAAATTTCAATAAAGGTTTGAATATTCCTCTCCCTGTCTCCCCCCCCCCCCCCCCCCCCCAGTCCCAGCGTTCCTCTGGCTCTCTCCCAGCCTCGCTCTATAACACCATGATGATCTCTCCACCGGGCTCTGCCAGCGTGGTCCAGATCGCCACCAGCCTGGCACAGAGCAGCACCCAGAGCGGGGCGGTGGCCACCTTTACCCAGGACCGACAGATCCGGTACCTGTGCCCGCTCAGTCCACCTGTGCCCACACTGTCCACCTGCTGCACTGTCCATGTGCCCGCTCAGTCCACCTGCGCCTGCACTGTCCACCTGCGCCTGCACTGTCCATGTGCGCCCACTGTCCACCTGCGCCTGCACTGTCCATGTGCCCGCTCAGTCCACCTGTGCCCACACTGTCCAACTGCGCCTGCACTGTCCATGTGCCCGCGCTGTCCACCTGCGCCTGCACTGTCCACCTGTGCCTGCTCAATCTGCCTGTACCCCTAAATTTACCTGTACCCCCTTAATCTGCCTACACCAGATTAAGTCTGTAAATCTGGCGCTGGCCCTAATTATACTCCATCAGCTTATTTATATCCCCTAATTATACTCCATCAGCTTATTTATATCCCCTAATTATACTCCATCAGCTTATTTATATCCCCTAATTATACTCCATCAGCTTATTCATATCCCCTAATTATACTCCATCAGCTTATTTATATCCCCTAATTATACTCCATCAGCTTATTTATATCCCCTAATTATACTCCATCAGCTTATTTATATCCCCTAATTATACTCCATCAGCTTATTTATATCCCCTAATTATGCTCCATCAGCTTATTTATATCCCCTAATTATACTCCATCAGCTTATTTATATCCCCTAATTATACTCCATCAGCTTATTTATATCCCCTAATTATACTCCATCAGCTTATTCATATTCTCCCCTCTCTCTGCCCCCCTCTCTCTACGCCCCCCCCGCCCACCCTCCCTCTCTCTCCTTCCGCCCCCCCCTCTGTCCCCCTCCCTCTCTCTCCCCTCTCTCTGCCCCCCCTCCTGTCCCCTTCCCTCTCTCTGTCCCCCCCTCCTGTCCCCCTCCCTTGCTCTGCCCCCCCCCCCCTCTGTCCCCCCTCCCTCTCTCTGTACCCCCCCCCGTCCCCCCTCCCTCTCTCTGTCCCCCCCCCCCGCCCCCCCCCCCTCTCTCTGCCCCCCCTCCTGTCCCCTTCCCTCTCTCTGCCCCCCCTCCTGTCCCCTTCCCTCTCTCTGTCCCCCCCCCCTCCTGTCCCCCTCCCTTGCTCTGCCCCCCCCTCTGTCCCCCCTCCCTCTCTCTGTACCCCCCCCGTCCCCCCTCCCTCTCTCTGTCCCCCCCCGCCCCCCCCCTCCCTCTCCCCCCCCCCCCCCCCCCCCCCCCTCAGTTTCCCGGGAGGGCAGCCGCTGCTGACCAAGCTGGTGACGGCTCCGATGGCATGTGGGGCGGTGATGGTGCCCACCACCATGTTCATGGGTCAGGTGGTGACTGCGTACAACGCCTTCGCACCGCAGCCTGGGGGCACGCAGACCATCAGCATCGGCCCGCCCCCGCAGCCTGCGCAGCCGCAGCCGCAGAACGCCGTCGCGCAGACGGGGCCTGCGCAGGCCCAGATCACGCAGCAGACGCAGCAGTTCCTCCAGGTAACCACCTCCCATACTCTGGGTGCTTGTTGCCCCATCGAGCTGCCAGCCACAGGCGGCACTGGCACGGCCAAATTCCCTCGCCCATGTGTCACAGCGCGATGCCTCAGCCAAATGGCCCATGCACTGTTTTTATATTTATATTTATATATTTATGAAATATTTATTTTTCATAACAAAATTATTTCATCTGACTGCATGTCTTCATTAGTGACATGTTTTGTAGGAAGTGGAGGTATGCAGGAGAATGTACAGTCCGATCATTCAGCTGTGTGTCCAGCACTGGATTTATCTTACAGCAGCACAGCACAGTAAAGCATTTTTTCCTGGGATGTGTCTGCAGCTGCAGTACATGGCTCGTAAATAACGTGGCTAATGAACTAATAGCAAGAGTTGGCACTATATCCAGAAACACGTCTGTCCTCTTTCTTCCCAAAGAGCGAGGCTCTTAATATAAACCCTGCTTGCACTCCTGGAACAAGCAGCGGGACTAGTGGCAGTTTTCTCAACTTGCAGCTGGGTAATCCGGTAGTTTAATCGTAGTGAAGTTACGAGAAGCTAGCAGCTGGAGCAGTGGCTGATTCCACAGAGGAGCAGTAACACACGGCCATCCAGTGTACCAGGCTCTACAGCACGTCACCTCGTATTGTGGTGGCTGTTTGGTTTGTAGCTGCATTCGTTTTGTTCTGCTCACACACCGCCTTTATTAAAGCGTCTGTGTTTATTTTTGGGTGGGGGGATGTTCCACATCATCAGCCAAAGATAATGCAAATTAACTCAGGCTTCCTGTGCTTAAATTTGGGAATTTTTGTGCTTAAGTTCCTACATAGGAACATGACTCTGTATTGACCTTGTGTGTGAATGTGTCTGTGACTGTTGACTGAATGCGTATGTGTGTGTGTGTGTGTGAATGTCTCTGACTGTATTGACTGTGTGTGTGTGTGTGTGTGTGTGAATGTCTCTGACTGTATTGACTGTGTGTGTGTGTGTGTGTGTGTGTCTGTGACTCTGTTGACTGTATTGACTGTGTGTGTGTGTGTGTGTGTGTCTGTGACTCTGTTGACTGTATTGACTGTGTGTGTGTGTGCGTGTGTGCGTGCGTGCGTGCGTGCGTGCGTGCGTGCGTGCGTGCGTGTCTGTGACTCTGTTGACTGTATTGACTGTATTGACTGTGTGTGTGTGTGAATGTCTCTGACTGTATTGACTGTGTGTGTGTGTGTGTGTGTGTGTGTGTGTGTGTGTGTGTGTCTGTGACTCTGTTGACTGTATTGACTGTGTGTGTGTGTGTGTGTGTGTGTGTGTGTGTGTGTGTGTGAATGTCTGCCTCTCTCAGGCCCCTCGCCTGCTGCAGGGTAACCAGTCTACGCAGCTGATCCTGCAGGCTGCATTTCCTCTGCACCAGCAGAGCAGCTTCACTCCAGCGCCACAGCAACAACAACAACAACAACAACAACAACAACAGCAGCAGCAGCAGCAGCAGCAGCAACAGCAGCAACAACAGCAACTCTCCACTCACAGGACTGACAGCCTGTCAGACCGCTCCAGCACACAGCCCCAGTAACCAATCAGATGCATGGACTGAGTCAAACCCAGCCGTGAGGGGGAGGGGCATGAAATGCAGTATTGGGACTGTACCTCCGGCCACTCCTGTCCCAGGTGCTGCTCACTGTGGGGGGGGGGGGGGGGGGGCAGGGAGATGCTGGCTGTTTGCACTGATAGAAGAAGGAACTGCCATGCATCACAGGGACACAACTCATCACCATGGCAACAGTACTGAACTTCTCACCACGGTAATGGTGGAGAACTCTTCACCATGGTAACGTACAGTGCTCTTTTGACATGGCAACCAGAGAAGCAGCACTCATTTTCCCTTTCCTCTCCATGTTTCATTTTGCCCATCTAATTGTCATCCTCACATAGGCTGCACATTTGGAACAGCTGTTAGAGAGAGGCTGTGCATCTGGAACAGCTGTTAGAGAGAGGCTGTGCAGCTGAAACAGCTGTTAGAGGAGGGCTGTGCAGCTGGAACAGCTGTTAGAGAGAGCCTGTGCAGCTGGAACAGCTGTTAGAGGAGGGCTGTGCAGCTGGAACAGCTGTTAGAGAGGCTGTGCAGCCAGAACAGCTGTTAGAGAAGGGCTACACATCTGGAACAGCTGTTAGAGGAGGGCTGTGCAGCTGGAACAGCTGTTAGAGAGAGGCTGTGCAGCCAGAACAGCTGTTAGAGAGGCTGTGCAGCCAGAACAGCTGTTAGAGAAGGGCTACACATCTGGAACAGCTGTTAGAGAAGGGCTACACATCTGGAACAGCTGTTAGAGAAGGACTGTGCAGCTGGAACAGCTGTTAGAGAGAGGCTGTGCAGCTGGAACAGCTGTTAGAGAGAGGCTGTGCAGCCAGAACAGCTGTTAGAGAAGGACTGTGCAGCCGGAACAGCTGTTAGAGAAGGGCTGTGCAGCTGGAACAGCTGTTAGAGGAGGGCTGTGCAGCTGGAACAGCTGTTAGAGAAGGACTGTGCAGCCGGAACAGCTGTTAGAGAAGGACTGTGCAGCCGGAACAGCTGTTAGAGAAGGACTGTGCAGCTGGAACAGCTGTTAGAGAGAGGCTGTGCAGCCAGAACAGCTGTTAGAGGAGGGCTGTGCAGCTGGAACAGCTGTTAGAGAAGGACTGTGCAGCTGGAACAGCTGTTAGAGAGAGGCTGTGCAGCCGGAACAGCTGTTGGAGAAGGACTGTGCAGCTGGAACAGCTGTTAGAGGAGGGCTGTGCAGCTGGAAAGGCTGTTAGAGAAGCGGGAACATCTGGAACAGCTGTTAGAGGCTGGAACAGCTCTGCTGGAGAAGGCCAAATGACAGAGCTGGTTGTGTTCATGTCAGATAATTATGGGTCAGGAAATACTTTTAAGAATGTCATGTGGATTCTGCGTTATTGTACAGACACCTGTAAAATAATATGTAAATATCTGGACAAAAGGAAAGAGAACTAATATTTTATATGATGCATGAAAAGTGTAATCTGTTATTTGCAGCTTTTTTGTAGTATTCTGAGGAAAAAACTAAAACGCTAAAATACTACGGTTAATATTTTCATGGACCTTTCCGTAACGTGTTCACCTGTGCTGCAGTCAGCTGCGTGTGTCACAGTCTGTTTAATGGAGTGATTTGTGTTTTAGTAAAATTCTTGTCATGGGTTTCAGAAAAAAACATATTTTTAAGAAATTTTGTTTTAAAATGTGTTCCAAAGAAACACAAAAAAGTAAAATGTAAAACTATAAACTTAAATGTGACAAAGTCAGATTTTAAAAATGTAAATAAAATGAGTAGAAGGCTTTGCATGCTAATATAGATTTATGGTAAAAACATCACTTGAAGTGCAGTGTTTTTAAGTAAAGTAGTCGTTCATCACTTTTTAACATTACCCTCATGCTTCATAACCGATGACTTAAGAATTCATTAATATTCATGAATTCAAGAAATTCATGAACGCGTGATGCTGGTCTCGTGATGCTGGTCTCGTGATGCTGGTCTCGTGATGCTCATCGCGTGTTTTCCAGCTTTCACCATCAGCTGTGAGAGTTTAATGAAGCTTTATTGAAGCAATATTGAGGGAATGGTTAACTAGTGTAGAAGACTACATAATGCTAAATGGCAGTGCACCTCAAGTAGTCTCTGAATTTGAGTGCCAAGTCTTTAGGCTTTTAGTTTTGTTAAGTATCTGAAAGTTTATAGCAGTCTTGATATTTTCAAGTAAAATGACCCCAAGAACAGAGTGTTATATTAAAATTAGTTTAAAATTTTAATGAGTACCTTGAAATATTAAACAATATAATCTCTTTATTAATCTTCAGCATTTGCACACTGACTGTGTGTGAGTGTGAGTGTGTGTGACTCTGTATGAAAGTATTGGTCCCTAAAGTACAGTCTTCATGCCACACCTCAGTAAAACTAAATCGTAATGACTGCTGAACCACAGCAAGCTAAACCACTCACTGCCACCTCAGTAAAACTACAATCGTAATGGCCTCATACCAACAGTAGGCTAAACCCATCACAACCTCCTCAGTAAAACTACAGTCATAATGGCATCTTACAGTAAGCTAAACCCATCACAGCCTCCTCACTAAAACTATAGTCATAATAGCCTCTTACACACAGTAAGCTAAACCCATTACTGGCTCCTCACTAAAACTACAATCATAATGGCCTCTTACAGTAAGCTAAACCCATCACAGCCTCCTCAGTAAAACTACAATCGTAATGGCCTCATACCAACAGTAGGCTAAACCCTTCACAACCTCCTCAGTAAAACTACAATCATAATGGCCTTTTACTCACAGTAAGCTAAACCTGTCCCAGTGTCTTCAGGTCCAGCCAGATGTGGATGAACGAGGTGAAAGACCGTAGCAATGACCTGATTACCTGCTGTGAAGGTGAGGGCAGAAGAAGCTGAGCTGTGTTAGAGCTTTTCAGCAGCCCAGGCCATCGATGGTGCGAGCACAGAGACTGCGAGACTCGCGAGACTCACTAGCTCACTCACTCAGTCACTTGCACACGCTCACGTGCACACTCTCACACACACACACACACACACGCGCGCGCGCACACACACACCCACACACACACACCACACAGTCCTTCTGGGCTCAATTTTAAGTTGTGATGGTGTGGTCTCTCCTACAGGTGTAGGTGTGTTGGTGTGGTCTCTCCTGCAGGTGTAGGTGTGTGGGTGTGGCCTCTCCTGCAGGTGTAGGTGTGGTCTCTCCTACAGGTGTAGGTGTGTTGGTGTGGTCTCTCCTGCAGGTGTAGGTGTGTTGGTGTGGTCTCGTGCAGCTGTAGGTGTGTGGGTGTGGCCTCTCCTGCAGGTGTAGGTGTGTGGGTGTGGTCTCTCCTGCAGGTGTTGGTGTGGCCTCTCCTGCAGGTGTAGGTGTGTGGGTGTGGTCTGTCCTGCAGGTGTTGGTGTGGCCTCTCCTGCAGGTGTAGGTGTGTGGGTGTGGCCTCTCCTGCAGGTGTAGGTGTGTGGGTGTGGTCTCTTCTGCAGGTGTAGGTGTGTGGGTGTGGTCTCTCCTGCAGGTGTCAGTGTGTTGGTCTGGTCTCTCCTGCAGGTGTAGGTGTGTTAGTGTGGTCTCTTCTGCAGGTGTAGGTGTGTGGGTGTGGTCTTTCCTGCAGGTATAGGTGTGTGGGTGTAGTCTCTTCTGCAGGTGTGTGGGTGTGGCCTCCTGTAGGTGTAGGTGTGTGGGTGTGGCCTCTCCTGCAGGTGTAGGTGTGTGGGTGTGGTCTCTCCTGCAGGTGTAGGTGTGTGGGTGTGCCAGGTGTGTTGGTGTGGTCTCTCCTGCAGGTGTAGATGTGTTGGTGTGGTCTCTCCTGCAGGTGTAGGTGTGTGGGTGTGCCAGGTGTGTTGGTGTGGTCTCTCCTGCAGGTGTTGGTCTGGTCTCTCCTGCAGGTGTAGGTGTGAGGGTGTGGTCTCTCCTGCAGGTGTGGTGTGTTAGTGTGGTCTCTCCTGCAGGTGAAGGTCTGTGGGTGTGGTCTCTCCTGCAGGTGTAGGTGTGTTGGTGTGTTCTCTCCTGCAGGTGTAGATGTGTGGGTGTGGTCTCTCCTGCAGGTGTAGGTGTGTGGGTGTAGTCTCTCCTGCAGGTGTAGGTGTGTGGGTGTGGCCTCTCCTGCAGGTGTAGGTGTGTGGGTGTGGTCTCTCCTGCAGGTGTAGGTGTGTGGGTGTGGTCTTTTCTGCAGGTGTAGGTGTGTGGGTGTGCCAGGTGTGTTGGTGTGGCCTCTCCTGCAGGTGTAGGTGTGTGGGTGTGGCCTGTCCTGCAGGTGCAGGTGTGGTGGTGTGGTCTCTCCTGCAGGTGTAGGTGTGTTGGTGTGGTCTCTCCTGCAGGTGTAGGTGTGTGGGTGTGGCCTCTCCTGCAGGTGTAGGGTGTGGGGTGGTCTCTCCTGCAGATGTTGTGTGTGTGTGGTCTCTCCTGTGGCCTGGTTGGTGTGGTCTCTCCTGCAGGTGTAGGTGTATTGGTGTCTCTCCTGCAGGTGTGTGGGTGTGGCCTCTCTCCTGCAGGTGTAGGTGTGTGGGTGGTGTGCAGATGTTGGTGTGGCCTCTCCTGCCTCTCCTGCAGGCATCGGTGTGTTGGTGTGGCCTCTCCTGCAGGTGTAGGTGTGTGGGTGTGGCCTGTCCTGCAGGTGCAGGTGTGGTGGTGTGGTCTCTCCTGTAGGTGTAGGTGTATTGGTGTGGTCTCTCCTGCAGGTGTAGGTGCGTGGGTGTGGCCTCTCCTGCAGGTGTAGGTGTGTGGGTGTGGTCTCTCCTGCAGATGTGGTGTGATGGTGTGGTCTCTCCTGCAGGCGTCGGTGTGTTGGTGTGGTCTCTCCTGCAGGTGTAGGTGTGATTGGTGTGGTCTCTCTCCTCCTGCAGTGCAGGTGCGTGGGTGTGGTCCTGCAGATGTTGGTGTGGCCTCTCCTGCAAGTGTAGGTGTGATGGTGTGTCTCTCCTGCATGTGTGTGGTCTCTCCTGCAGGTGTAGGTGTGCAGGTGTGTGTGTGGGTGTGGTCTCCTGCAGGTGTAGGTGTGTGGGTGTGGTCTCCTGCAGGTGTAGGTGTGTGGGTGTGGCCTCCTGCAGGTGTAGGTGTGTGGGTGTGGTCTCCTGCAGGTGTAGGTGTGTGGGTGTGGCCTCTCCTGCAGGTGTAGGTATGTTGGTCTGGTCTCTCCAGCAGATGGTCTTGTTAGTGCCTTTGAAATCGTGTTGAATGTTCGTTTTGAACTGAGTTCAGGAAAGCCTGTCTGTGGCAGTTATGCTACAGAAATCATTGATATTTCAGTCGGAGACAATCATGTGGCCCTCGGTCTTCTGTCTGCGTTCACTCTGAGTTTAGTTTACAGTGCAGAGTAAACTGTGCCTGCAGTGAAAATAAGAGACTCTGAGGCAGAATTTAGTCTTACTGAACTGGTATGGATGGCATCCTGTATCGGTTTACAGTGTGTGTCTGTGTCCAGTTACCTGCTAGCACATCCATCAGCACCTATCTGATTAGCCTGATGACGCATATGAATGGTGCGATATGATTGGTCTGTAAGTGCGTTGGTATGGTGGAGCGGTGTGTTTGGTTAGGATGCAGTTAGGGTGCGGTCTTTGTGAATGGGGCGCAGTTCATATGCAGTGATGTGATTGGTTAGGGTGCGGCCTTTGTGAATGGGGCTCAGTTCTGTGATTGGTTAGGGTGTGGCCTTTGTGAATGGGGCCCAGTTCTGTGATTGGTTAGGGGCCCCTTCGTGAATGGGGCCTAGTTCTGTGATTGGTTAGGGTGCGGCCTTTGTGAATGGGGCTCAGTTCTGTGATTGGTTAGGGTGCGGCCTTTGTGAATGGGGCCCAGTTCTGTGATTGGTTAGGGTGTGGCCTTTGTGAATGGGGCCCAGTTCTGTGATTGGTTAGGGTGCGGCCTTTGTGAATGGGGCCCAGTTCTGTGATTGGTTAGGGTGCGGCCTTTGTGAATGGGGCTCAGTTCATATCATTCCTGTGAAACTCGCTCAGGAACTGTGGGTGTTGGTCCTGCTTCGCTCTCCCCTCAGTACCACACTGAGCCACTTAGCCTTGGTCCGACCCCAGGCACCGAACCTGCCAATCACCCCCCTCAGGGCATCTCCTTTACCTGCCCCACCCCCCACCCCCAGGCCCCGAAACTGCCAATCACCCCCCCTCAGGGCACCTCCTTCACCCCCCAATAAGGAATGTGACACTCGTACAGACCAGTGCCCCCAATGAGTGCAGAAGAGTGTTATGCACATGCGCACACACACACGCACACATACATACACACACGCGCGCACACACATGCACAACCGCGCACACACACACACGCGCGCGCACACATACGTACATACACGCGCGCACACACATACATGCACATGTACATGCGCGCATACACGCACACACACACGTACATGCAAGCATATACACGCATACCCACGCACGCGCACACACACACACATACATACACACACACGCGCGCACACACGTACACATGCACACACGTGCACACGCGCGCACACACAGAAGTAGCAGTGACAGGCGCCAATCAGATGCAGTCTGGTGAAGACGTGTTTGGCTCTGAGCCAATGGCTCTTCACCTTCAGACCTGTTCTGAGAATGATGTCATCACCCTCTTCAGTGATGTCATCACCCTCTTCAGTGTAATTTCAGTGTAAATAGCTGTTTGTATTGCCCCAGCAAATCGGATAATATGTAAAAATATGGTCAGATATGAATCCTTCCTATGAAACATTTTATTAAAGGATCACAGCTCACATGTAGCTATGGTAACCTTTTGCTTTGTTTTTTTTTTCTTTCCTAATTGGAGTTAATGTTTCCTTTTGCCATATGAGCAAAAGATTGGTTTGCTGTAACTGCCTCCCCTGAATCCGCTTAAAGCGACTGTTCATATAGTTTGGAAAAAGGTTTTGGAAACGTCACTACTATTGTAAGTTTTAATTTCCCCCACAGTTTGCGTGTAATGGTGGGTATTTTGTATATTTACATGGTTTCTCATGACCTGATGGTTCAGGGGTTTGTGGTCTAAAGCAAGAACATCCTCTTAAAGCTGCTCCCAAGCCGCTGGCACAGAGAGGTTATGTTCCCAGAGGATATACATATGAACACATTCATTTTATAGCATTTATTCAGAAACACAAATATCCGTTTCTGTGGATAGTTCCTCAGTTGAGGGCTATAGGAAATAGTTCTAACCAAAAATAAGATTATTATTCTTATAAATGTTCAATCAGGTAATATACCCAGATCTGGATGTGTAATGCTCTTTAAGTGTTTTGAAGTTACCTGAAGTCTTCTCTCTCTTTCTCGACCAGAAGCCCTCAGAGCCTGTATGCTCACCATTGTAAAGCTGGAAGGGCCTCAGAAACGTCTAAAATATTCTTCATTGCAACTAATACTGCCTGAGCCAGTTCAAAATGTGCACTAAATCTGCAACATCCTAAAAACCACAGAAAGTGAATATACGTTTGTATGACCCCAATGGTTTCCCACAGTACACGTCCATAACCATGAGGACTTCTATTTATAGCTTTTTGTGTGAGTTTACACTCTCCCAAATGCATATACAAGTTATTCTATTTTCTTATGTCCAGGCCAGATAGATTTTTAAGCTGGTGAGGATAAATGCTCTTGTGATGGAGGGAGGATGGGCTGATTAAGCAAACTGTGACACCGTGCGGGGGGGAGGGGGGGGGGCTGGGCGTGTTCCTCTGGGATCCACTCGAGTCCTCCGTTTCGAACCTTCACTGTCACTGCAGGTGGCGGGTGGGGCCAAAGTGGGGGGGGTGGGGCCATGGGGCGGGGCCATGGGACGGGGCTGGGGCTGGGCCGGGCTGGGGGGTGGGGCCGGGGCTGGGGCTGGGCTGGGGGCAGGGTTTTAACATGGCCTTTCTCTCCCCTCAGCACTGTCCACCGCTCCTACACGTATAGCATTTTCTAGAACGGTTTGCTGACTTAGCAGTTCTACAGAATCTCCTCTCACTGGACAGCCTAACTGCAGGCTATCATGCAAAATAATCACGTAAATATTTTAATCCAAAGAGTTAAAACTGAAGAGGGGAAAAAAGCGTTGAGTCAGGAGAGCTGGAGGATTGTGGGGAACGGAGGGAAATCATTCTGTGTTCTGTAGTTCTGATGTACGCACTAGAAGTTTGAACGTTTATGTGTTATTCCTGTATCATTTAATCTGTGTATGCTGTTCTGTGCTTGGCTGATGAGTCTGCTGCTTTTGCACTTGTTTGAGAGCTTGTCAGAGGGGCCCAGTGCCCATGGAATGTGCCAGATTCAGACCCTAAAGATCAGAAGCAGCTCCACAGTTATGGAGGCTGGGGTGGGCCTGTAGATTATCACTCGAGTACCAAAGAAGCCGTTCATCAGCAGAGCTTTGCTTACATTAACAAACACATAATGGACTCTTTTAATGCAGAGGCCCAGTCTTCTGCTCCCTATTCAGTTTTGAAAATAAATGTATGGCAAAAAACATACCAACGTGTGTGATCTGTTTGTCACAAGGTAAAAACAGATGTGAGTGTGTGTGGTCCGCTGTATGTGTGATCCGGTCCTGTGATCCGCTGTGTGTGTGTGTGATCTGGTCCTGTGATCCGCTGTGTGTGTGTGTGATCCGGTCCTGTGATCTGCTGTGTGTGTGTGATCCGGTCCTGTGATCCACTGTGTGTGTGATCTGGTCCTGTGATGCGCTGTGTGTGTGTGATCCGCTGTGTGTGTGATCCGGTCCTGTGATCCGCTGTGTGTGTGTGATCCGCTGTGTGCATGATCCGCTCTTGTGATCCACTGTGTGTGTGACCCGCTGTGTGTGTGATCCACTGTGTGTGTGATCCGGTCCTGTGATCCGCTGTGTGTGTGATCCGGTCCTGTGATCCGCTGTGTGCGTGATCCATTTGTCCCCAGTTGTGGAGTTGAGAAACTCACCCACTTGGATGATGCACACTGCCATTTTGAGGCAGAACTCAGGTCAGGTGGAGGTGAAGTTTAACCCGTTTATCTACTCTTCTGACACCTCAGAGACTGTGTGACCTTGTAGTGCTTCAGATAAAGTGTTATGTGAGTGTGCCAGGTCAAAAGCGAAATATACCTTTATTGGCCCAATTTGTCTGGAAACGCTCAGATTACAGAGTGTCTCCTGCCTGGCAGCTGTGCTTACTGCAGAAAAGACCGACACTTGGGGAGGGGGGGGGGGGGGGTGTCTGAGAGGGGGGGCCGGTACTCCAGCCTGGACTCAGGGAGACTCTGAGGGGCAGGGGCCCTGAGATGGGGGGGGGGGGGTGCAGCTCCTGTATACACCCACACTGGTTCACTCAGATCTGTTCACAGAATGCTTCATATGAGGACACAAGAACACTTTTTGGCTGTCATTTCTGTGCCTGTCAGGAAATGCAACTATTAGCCCAAACATGGCCAACATTTAAAGTAATTAGAGAGGGAACAGGAAACGTACACACCCCTCATTGCTCTGTCCTATGGTAGAGGAATTCACAGCCACTTGCCTGCATTTCCCTTACAAAAATGTAGTACATAAAAACATTAAGTATACTTAAAAACATATTTAATCTTGATGTACTTACATGTATTATTAATGTATGTTTTTCATTTAAAATGTCCCATTTTAGTGCATTTAAAGTATTTCCCGGAACTATACTTTAAGAATTCCATTTATGAACTACTTCTAAACTTTGTGTCTTAAATTGGTAGTATGCTTGTCGTTAATTTTTGGTATACTGAATATCAACTTCCATTTTGCTCTCAATTCACTTTCATAGGCCATGGAAGTACTAAAATGTCTACCTTTTCTGTCAAGTACATCATTTAAAATCCTTTCAGCATACCAAAAGAATAGTAGGTTTACTTTCAGTTAATATATACCACATAACTTAATTGTATGTATTTGGGGACAATACCTTACGTGTTAGTACACGGACATACGTAGACTGATGTTCCTCCAGCTTACTATAGTTCATTTTCTAGTTCAAGGCTAGAAGCAGTAAACAGTACATATTACTACAGTATAACACCCCCCCATACACATTACTGCAATTCTAAAATAATGTATTTTTAATTGTAGTTGAACATGGCTGAATATACTGTCAGTACATTGGTTATATTTAAATAATACTTAAAATAAACTGAACTTCTGTAAACTAAAATAAAATGTTCTGGGATTCAGTTTTTAAAAAGCAGTTTAAATATGAATTTCAAACAGTGATCGAAATTTACTTCTGGAAAGGAAGTGCCCCGAGTCTATTATCTGGTATTTAGTTCAGCATACAGTATAATTATTTTTCTGTAAGGGTTAGCGACTTGTAAATTGAGCAAATGTGCGGTTTTGGTAATGGGCAGCCCAGCTACGCTAACCCATTTGAAATAGCACCAAAGAAGACCCACTCAGCAGTTGGCCAATCAGAGCCTTGTGTTTCAATGACAGCGTGATAGACACAAGAGAATGGAACAGGTTTTTATTGAATATTTACATTTAATCAGGGTTTACAGTGAGCTCTGTACACGTGGTTTCCTGTTACTATCACAACGATCCCCGTCAAATATTGACGATGTATTCTCCTTGGGTCCAGCAACACCACTCAGCCCTGACATGTACAGTACTTGATCTAAGAAATAAAAACAATCTTAAGCTAACAAAAATAGTCATCTCTGAGCTAATGTTGTTAAATAAATACAGACTGATTTAATGCTGGGGAAACCTGGTTGAGAAGTGTGGGGAGAGGTTAGGAAACTGGGAGAGGACAGATGGACAGACAGACTGGCGTGACCTCCACTTCAGTACCAAACCAGAACGCAGCTAACTTTAAATCACAGGTCTAGCTGAATTCCTGTTCAGTACCTGGAAGTGGAACTGCCAATCTTTTTTAACCCAGTTTCACTATCACTGTTGGGCAGAGATATCCTGTGGATGAACAAACTGATCTGAGAACAGCTTTACTGCAGGGAGAGGAGTTGGGCCATTCTCAGCACTGACCTGAGAACAGTCACCAAGTTGAGAAATTTAAATTGAGTCTGCTACCATATCAAGATCACAAAGGCAGCAAACACACACTCGCGCACACACATTCACGCACTCACACACAAAGCCTGAGAGTACAGCCCCTATAATAAAACCATTGAATAGTACAGATATTTACAAAATGAATCCCTCTGGTCCAATCAGAACCCAGCATCTGGCTTGATGAACAAGGCTGAGAAGGCAAAGGCCAGGAAGACCACGCCCCCAATGATCGTAACTGCAGAGAAAAGAACAACAAAGATGAGAACTACAGGACATTATACACTATGGTACACTATACACTACACTATATTACAGTACATTATGCACAACATTATACAGTACACTACACACATTACATTTGCACTACACTCTAGACTACACACTACATGTACACTACGCCACACACACTATAACACATTGAGGGAACACCTGAACATCAACACTGCACTAGATGGCACACACAGGCCCTGTTCCATAGCCACAGCACCATATGAACAGGTCCCTTCACTGAATGAGCATGTAGAAGCATTTCTGACTAGAAAGGGGCCCTTCACACATTTCAGCACACCCACTGTACGCTCACAAAAACTATGACCAGGCCCTGGTACTCATGGGAGAAAAAAGGGGAATATTTACCTGTTCTGACTGATATTTTCTGAGCGATCATTCTTCCACCAATCACAGCTAGCCCTGTACACAGGCAGTGTCCGAGAGTCCCGCCCACTGCCACTCCAAACGGGTCCTGAGAGACACACCCAGAGACACATTCACCATGAGTGATACTGTCAATATTACCTTGTAGCAGATGCTATTTAGAGACTGACATGGTTCAGACAGACCACATGTGCATTTAACCACCAACATGCAGCTATCATTGCTCAGTTGATTACAAAGGCAGCCATTACGGCTCAGCTAATCGGACCCGGGCGGCCATTGTGGCTCAGTTAATCGGACGCAGGCAGCCATTACGGCTCAGCTAATCGGACCTGGGCGGCCATTGTGGCTCAGCTAATCAGACACAGGCAGCCACTGGGGCTCAGTTAATCGAACACAGGCAGCCATTACAGCTCAGTTAATTGGACACAGGCAGCCATTACAGCTCAGTTAATCAGACACAGGCAGCCACTGTGGCTCAGTTAATCAGCTGTAACAAGCCAGTGCAACTCTGACCTCTCTGGCGGCCAGGACGATGGTGGTGAGCTGGGAGCGGTCTCCCCACTCAGCGAGGAAGGTAAGGGTGAGCGCCTGGATGAAGACCGGAGAGATAAAGCCCTGCCACTTCCTCTGAGGTGCCATGGTGCCTGACCCCGCTTCCACATCAGCTGCTCCATTCAAAAGCTTCGCCCTCTGGAGCTGCAGCCAATCAGAGGAGCAGGGACACCAAACAAGTCAATCAGAGCAGCAGAGAGATATGACACTGCTTATGTGAGTACTGTGCATGAGTGAGTGAGCGCGCATGTGTGTGTGCATGAGTGTGTGTGTGCATGTATATGAGCGAGTGTGTATGCATGTATGAGTGCGAGTGTTTGTAATTGTATCAAGCAGTATACCTGTATGAACGCATCTGCATTCGTTATGCTTCTCCACTCATTTATTCAGGTTTTTCCCCTTTAATTTGTCACCTGTCTGTATATGCACGTACACGAGTGGGAGTGTGTGTTTATCTATGTATGCATATGTGTGTGTGTGTGTGTGTGTATACAAGCGTGCGTGTGTATGTATACAAGCGTGTGTGAGTGGGCACGTGCATGCGTGTGTGTGTGTGCGCTTGTGTGCGTGTGTGTATACGAGTGTGCGTGTGTGTGTGCACAGGTGTCCCACCTCCTCGTCCTTCTTCTTGATCTCGGCCTGCACCTCCTCCAGCTCCTCCTGGCCCTCGTCCGGACTCATGCGCAGCCCCTCCCTCAGCATGCGCACGCCGAAGATGGCGAACAGCGCCGTGGAAACGTAGTAGGTGTAGATTCGCGGGATGATGGTGGTGGCGTAGCCAAACAGGACTGACAACAAAACAACCAGGAAATGTGTGCTTTAACACAGGGCAGTGTGCTGAACCAATCACAATGCAGGGTGCTGAACCAATCATTGTGTAAGCTATGTGTACATAACTAAACATATCTACAGTGTACTGGAGCTGCCCTATAGGGCCCAGCCTGTGCTCGTGGTGAGAGTCTTCACTGACTGAGCCGCTCTATAGAGCCCAGCCTGTGCTCGTGGTGAGAGTCCTTACTGACTGAGCCGCTCTATAGGGCCCAGCCTGCACTCAAGGTGAGAGTCTTTACTGACTGAGCTGCTCTATAGGGCCCAGCCTGCGCTCGTGGTGAGAGTCTTTACTGACTGAGCTGCTCTATAGGGCCCAGCCTGCGCTCGTGGTGAGAGTCTTTACTGACTGAGCTGCTCTATAGGGCCCAGCCTGCGCTCATGGTGAGAATCCTTACTGACTGAGCCGCTCTATAGGGCCCAGTCTGCGCTCGTGGTGAGTCTTTACTGACTGAGCCGCTCTATAGGGCCCAGCCTGCGCTTGTGGTGAGTCTTTACTGACTGAGCCGCTCTATAGGGCCCAGCCTGCGCTTGTGGTGAGTCTTTACTGACTGAGCCGCTCTATAGGGCCCAGCCTGCGCTCATGGTGAGTCTTTACTGACTGAGCTGCTCTATAGGGCCCAGCCTGCGCTCGTGGTGAGAATCCTTACTGACTGAGCCGCTCTATAGGGCCCAGTCTGCGCTCGTGGTGAGTCTTTACTGACTGAGCCGCTCTATAGGGCCAACCCTGCGCTCATGGTGAGTCTTTACTGACTGAGCCGCTCTATAGGGCCCAGCCTGCGCTCATGGTGAGTCTTTACTGACTGAGCTGCTCTATAGGGCCCAGCCTGCGCTCATGGTGAGTCTTTACTGACTGAGCCGCTCTATAGGACGACATAGCTCAGGAGGTAAGAGCGGTTGTCTGGCAGTCGGAGGGTTGCCGGTTCAATCCCCGCCCTGGGCGTGCTGAAGTGTCCCTGAGCAAGACACCTAACCCCTAACTGCTCTGGTGAATGAGAGGCATCAATTGTAAAGCGCTTTGGATAAAAGCGCTATATAAATGCAGTCCATCTATAGGGCTCAGCCTGTGCTCATAGTGAGAGTCTTTACTGACTGAGCCGCTCTATAGGGCCCAGCCTGCGCTCTTGATCAGTATCTTAATGAATATTCATGATGGAGTGTGCTGATGCAGCAGTGGGCGGGACATACTCACCGGACAGACAGGTCATGACCCCGAGAGCCAACATGGCGCCCGCCAGCACAGTCAGCCGGTTGTAGCGCATAGCCATTATGGCAGCGATGAAGAAGGTCTTGTCACCCAGCTCAGACACAATGATGACGGAGATGGCAGCCAGGAAGCCGTGGATGAACCCCAGGTTCCCGTTACCGGGGTCCCCCTCACTCTGCACTGGCCCAACGGGGTGCACCGTGGGGGCTTTCTGGGGAGGGGACACACATCAGCGCCCCCCCAAAATCAATCCAGAGCAGCACTGCGGCTCCTTACCAAATAACTGCCTCAACTTCGTTGTGGAAACGCTCATCATCGGATAAGTCCATAGTTATTAACTTAAGTAAATAACACCATCAGTTTAGTTTCATTAGTTTTAAACATGTTTTATTGTACTCCTAATCCTATACATAACGTCAGCCAAAAAACAGCCACCGCATCTTCAGGGGATAGCAGCTGAAGTCGAACACCCAAGCCCAACACATTCACCGTTTCTAGACCAAGAATGACGCAGGAGAGTAGTGTAAAACTTAAGAGTCCTTCAATACAGAGTCTAGTTCATTTAGGTATGCTGGATAGGCAATATCAAGTAGTTTGTTAGCTAATGTTAGCTATCTATCATAAATATTTTATAAACTACAGTGTTTCTCCAAGGTTTTTTTCCCCCACCCGATTCACTTGTTTCGACAAAAATATTCTGAGCCAAATGACCCACTTGCCTCAAAGCGTAGCTTAAAAAAATTCTAACAGCAGAAAATTCAGCAGCCGTGCCTGAAAGTAGGGAAACACTGAACTAATCTAAGTCTGAACTTAGTATGAGCTGGTTCAACCTTGTCCTCACAACCACAGAACTCATTTTGTATTACTTCAGGTTGTTAATATTTTTTAAACTGTAGGAAGATGACCATGGCCCTGAACGCCGGTTACCTCCCCCTTCGCTTGTGAGAAGCTCAAGAACCATAGTTATGTTCAGCCAAAAATAATAATAAAATAACTTCCAAGTGTTTTCACAGCATGACTCGTGTTTTGCATCAAATTATGGAGAGTAGTACCGATATCAATAAGTATCGGTATCATTAAGCCGTATTGGCATTGATAAAATCCTAACAATATACATACCTACTCTCGACACCCCAAAATCAGACAGGGCCACAGCATAGCATGATTAAAATACCACAAAGCAGCAAAAATCTAACGTACTTAACTGCTATTTTCTGGAATGGTGGTTAAAAAAAACAGGTTTGTCTTGTTGCAACCTTTGGTAGTAGGTTCACAAAGACCTGGTTGTGTGCTCTGGTCCTCTCGTAGTTTTAAAAGGAAGTACACTTCACAGGTGCATCAGGGCACATCAATAGAAGCACTGTTTTAATTCACTTCGCGTATCTAACAGTGGTCTGAAACGGCTCATACGGAAGCTCTCACCTAGTTCATTCTGGGTGTTCAGTGCATTTCACCTTATCTTCCAGGCATCTTTCAATTTGTATGGAAATGCTGGACTGTATATTGCAGGTGTCCGAACATTACTAAAAACAGTTAAAGTAGGATTCTGTAACTTCATAAGCACTGCAAAATAGTGCTTAATTTAATGATGTTCAGACTCCTTTCACCAACTGTGTGTCTTAAACAGACACGTGAGCAATTTTGTAGAAACAATGGCAGAAATGTAAAACTCGTAGTTCTCTATACTTGATTTATTTCACACTAGAGACTAAACTGCACATAATCCAGAAAGAATGTTAATAAAACCACGATGTCCGACAAAGGGCCGATTTGAACAAAAACGGATGCGAACTTTGCGTCTTCATAAAAACTTTTCCCTGTTTTTACAAAACAGTTTCAGCAGTTAGGCGGCTATTAATGCCAGCTCTTGTGATTACTGGTCTATCAGTGATATAATGTTTGCATTTTCTGAGTTTCCCTTGGGTGATGTGCTCGCAAGAGCAGCTGACAGCCTGAGCTAGACTAACATTCGCTAACGGTAAATCGGACTAAGCGACGGTGAATCTGATACGACCGGCTGCCCACAACTAGCCTAACTAATTAATGCACTGGTAGCCTAACTAATTAATGCACTGGTAACAGGATACGCCGTAAAATTTGTTATGACCCGGTTTTTCCATAATCGGAGTTTTATCTCTGAATATCGATAGCAGGTTACTGATCGGCTAGCTACCAGCAAGATAACATATGTCAGCTCCATCGTTGCAAGCCAACGGGAGATATATACCTCTTGCGGCGGCTGTTCGGGTTCCGGCTTCCGCTCCTCTTGGATGCCCGCAGCTCCGTCCGAACACAAGGCGACCAGCACCAGGGCCAAAATCACACCGCTCCGCATCATTCTGGTGGCCAGGGAAAGCATTTTACGGCCAGGGTACGAACTTAAATGTGGAATTAATAAAAAGATAGCTACCTAGATATATACACAGTACTAACGTGTGTGTAGCTAAGTGACGGCTATCGAAGTTCTGGCTTTATTTTGTGGACTACCACGCTAGCTACATGTACATGTTTAGCTCCGTTGCTAGCACATCGCTTCCCCAAGCTCGAGAACTGATTGGGAGGGACGTCTGATGCTCATTAACTTGCTATGCGTCTTCGCTGCAAACGACGGCACTTTGCACCGAATTTACTGGACCATCTAGTGGAAGACGTGTACATAATGATATGACGTTTATAACACCTAGTTGTATCATTGGTTGTCGTATCTGCCTGTCATTGGTTGTCGTATCTGCCTGTCTTAACGTCATAGAAATTGTTTTCAAGTTAGAAAGAGATTTGCAAACCCGGAAAAGAAAGTTGCTACATAGTAACAGCCATTGAAAAATCAGCAAGGGTAGACTTGACTATTTTTCAGGAACTTGTTACAGTGACTACGTGTTGATATTGTGTGGATAATATGGGAGGGATACATAAAAATTGGGAAACTGTTTGAGAGAAAGTGCGATACAGGAATTAAATCTAAAGAGCTTGTTGAGTAGGAAATCAACTGATGAAGTTTCCAATTTTTTATTTTCTTCGTGGGTGACTGGGTTAGCAGGAAGGACTTAGTTCCTCCCTTGGTGTGTCCCATTACTTTTACTCCCCACTACCACTCGTCTCAAACCAGAAGTATGTGGAGGATGTGAGTGGAGGAAAGGAAAGAACAAGGCGTGAAGAGAATTAGGACAGCTTATCTGCTTCAGGTGAGCATCTGAACCTCACCTGCGAACAACAGTCACCAATGGAAGCAACAGGACCAGCACACATTTTCATGCTGCCAACTGCAGTTTCCCACAATTGAGCAGTTATTCACTATGCTCAGAAACACACTGCCTTTTTCAAGTCTTCAGTCTAATGCCTGGTCCTGGGTTCTGGCCGAAGTTTTAAAGCGAAGTCCACACCTGCACTTCCTGCTCACATATACAACCCTCACCTGCACTTCCTGCTCACATATACAACCCTCACCTGCACTTCCTGCTCACATATACAATGCTCACCTGCACTTCCTGCTCACATATACAACCCTCATCTGCACTTCCTGCTCACATATACAACCCTCATCTGCACTTCCTGCTCACATATACAACCCTCACCTGCACTTCCTGCTCACATATACAACCCTCACCTGCACTTCCTGCTCACATATACAATGCTCACCTGCACTTCCTGCTCACATATACAACCCTCACCTGCACTTCCTGCTCACATATACAACCCTCACCTGCACTCCTGCTCACATATACAACCCTCACCTGCACTTCCCTGCTCACATATACAACCCTCACCTGCACTTCCTGCTCACATATACAACCCTCATCTGCACTTCCTGCTCACATATACAACCCTCACCTGCACTTCCTGCTCACATATACAACGCTCACCTGCACTTCCTGCTCACATACAACCCTTCTCCGTCATCAAAGGTGATGGCGACTATTGATTATAGTTATATTTTGTAGAGTCCACAAATTGTCCCATAGCCAATCACAAATATTTCACCTGGTCCATTTAAAGCTGCATAAGAGTTTTTAAGTTTCAAGTACAAGTAATGACTACTGTAGCCAAAAAAAACTCCAAAGAAGCAGCAAGCAACAATTATCCCAATCCTAACCCAGGGCTGCCCAACCCTGCTCCTGGAGATATACTGTCCTGTAGTTTTTCACTCCAGCCCAAACTAAGCTCACCTGAAATAAATACTTACAGGATGGTAGATCTCCAGGAACAGGGTTGGGTAGTGCTGTTCCAACCTAATTGATTAGCACTGGCTCAGGTACACCCATCCATCTATTCCTTGTTAGGGTTGCAGAGCATATCCCAGCATGCAGTGGGCAGAAGGTTGGAATACACCCTGGACAGGTCACCAATGCATCCCAGGGCACACACACCATTCACTCGCGCACTCATACTTACACACACACACTCATTCCTATGGGAAATTTAGTCTCAAATTGTCTTTGGACTGTGGGAGGAAATTGTAGCACCTCCACAGATACAGGAAGAACATGAAAGGCTCTTTGGGGAAGAACATGGAAGGCTCTTTGGGATCTGAACTCAGTACCTTTTTGCTGTGAGGCAACAGTGATATTCGCTGCGCCAGATGGGCAGCTTCTGTGATTAACCAACTATATCCGCTAATCAACAGTTAGCAAGCTAGGTGAGAAGACACTTGTGGAAATTAAACCAGTGCTAAGTGTATCTGCTCAGCTGGATGTGTGAAGCTGAAGGATGTGGGTGCATTGGTAGGTAAGCTGTACTCAGGCTGTGGAACAGACAGGCTCTGGTCTATAGGCTCTTTGGTGCTGTTTGGGTTTTTATTTTTAAAATAAACATATGCAGCCATTACAAACTTTCATTTGACAGGATCATTTCAAATTATAGACACAATAGAGGCATTTCCTGCAATGTATTTTTTTAAACAGTGAATGGTTACACACGCACACAAAGCTATGGGTGGTGCAGAGGAGCTAAAACAGAAATGGAATGAAGGCCTTCCGCTGCTTAGGGTAGTGCTCAAACTTCCTGCGATAAAATTCGTGACACAGCTGCGCAGCCAGGGCCTGATTAAAGAGCACGTACAGGACCACGAGCCACCAGGTGAGCGCACGGCCGCCAGTAACGATGGCGAGGGACACGTAGATCACCAGCTCTGCAAAGTAGTGCGGGCAGGACACCAGCTCAAACCAGTCTCCACAGGGAACCTTATGCTCCAGCGTCTGAACCTCACCTGCGAACAACACAGTCACCAATGGAAGCAACAGGACCAGCACACATTTTCATGCTGCCAACTGCAGTTTCCCACAATTGAGCAGTTATTCACTATGCTCAGAAACACACTGCCTTTTTAAAGTCTTCAGTCTAATGCCTGGTCCTGGGTTGTTCTGGCCGAAGTGTTAGAGTGGAGTCCACACCTGCGCTTCCTGCTCATATATACAACCCTCATCTGCACTTCCTGCTCACATATACAACCCTGACATGCACTTCCTGCCCCCTGTGTGAGCCTCACCTGCACTACCTGCGCACATATACAACCCTCACCTGCACTTCCTGCCCCCCTGTGCGAGCCTCACCTGTACTTCCTGTCCCCCTGTGTGAGCCTCACCTGCACTTCCTACTTCACCTGAACTTCCTGCCCCCTGTGTGAGCCTCACCTGCACTTCCTGCCCCCCTGTGTGAGCCTCACCTGCACTTCCTGCCCCCGTGTGAGCCTCACCTGCACTTTCTGCCCCCCTGTGTGAGCCTCACCTGCACTTCCTGCCCCCCTGTGTGAGCCTCACCTGCACTTCCTGCCCCCGTGTGAGCCTCACCTGCACTTCCTGCCCCCCTGTGTGAGCCTCACCTGCACTTCCTGCCCCCGTGTGAGCCTCACTTGCACTTCCTGCCCCCCTGTGAGTCTCACCTGCACTTCCTGCCCCCGTGTGAGCCTCACCTGCACTTCCTGCCCCCCTGTGTGAGCCTCACCTGCACTTCCTGCCCCCCTGTGTGAGCCTCACCTGAAGCTCTGGTGCGCAGGTGTGCCAGCAGCCGCAGACAGCGATGCTGGTGCAGTGAGCCCCAAAGGAAGAGCAGGATCCAGCAGCATGACACCACTGGAGCTGGGTCAGCAATGCAGGCGTCCCTACCCAAAACACAGCTTCATGAACACAATGCACACGCAGACATGCGCAGACACGCACGTACTCCACACTAGGGTGTTAACCGTGTGTCACTCACCATAAACAGAACACAAACTCTACATGCAACACCACTGGGAGGAGTAATTTAAGATGGAAGGCTACCATTTAATACTTATATGGTTCTGGAGAACTGAAAGTACCTTTTTGTACGTCGCTTTGGATAAAAGCGTCTGCCAAATAAATGTAATGTAATGTTACGTAAAAGCAATACACCAAAACCGTTAGAGTGCAATCTCGTTTACCAACAGGAGCAGCACAACTTTAGGGAACGCGCAAGCGCAAGGCTCACCTTCCTGCAGGTGCGGGCCGCCCACGCACAAAACCGTCAAGCCCAGCAGGACGTAGTACCCCAGACCGAAGGCGTACTGCGCGGCGTGTATGACACTTCCGGAAAAGACACTGACCTGCACGCATTCCTGAAGCCTCCTGGCCGAGTGCACCCAGAGCAGCACCTGCGCAAGTGCAGTAGACAACGGGACTCCTGGAGCAGAGACGCCAGGGTCTGTAAGTATCTTAAACCATCCGAAACTCTGAGGATGTGGTGCGTATTGTAAAAGAAACCCCCAAGACGCCTCTAACGCCAAACAAAAAACATACACTACTAGCCGGCATGTTAATTCTTTTACAGTGTCAACATCGAGGAAATATCAGATATACCTTTCCACGCCGCTGCGGAACTGTCGGTCAGGAATCCCAGCGTGCTGCTAAGCCATAGCGGTAGGTCCGATCCCAGGAGGGAAGTTCGCAGGGACAGCGTGATTAACAAGCCGTTCCACACGACCGAAACCATGTAAAAATGAGAGAACCATCTGCAGGGATGAAACATCGTGTTCTCAATGGGGGAATACTGGACAGCTCGTGCAATTACGAAAAAGAAAGCTCGTAACATACAGGAGAACGAACCAACTATACCCAGTCGGATGTGCATTAAGCGAGCAGTAACAGACTAATCCCACAGTTGGTTCCTCAGATGTCGAACGTTACCTTTTGGGAACGTCAAAAATCCGCACATAGGCTGGACGCTGTGAATCCTTGGTTTTCCCGTATCTGATCAGATCCTGAAACAGCTGACACGAACGAGATTGTGTGAATTTGGCGGAAGAGTGAAAAAGAAACACGTGTAAACAAAATGCGAGTAAGAAAATCAGCGATAATAATAACCATGTAAAGTCAACTGCACTAAATCCTACAAATATCATGATAGTCTATTTCTGTGTCAATGTTCAACATCTCCGGTGAGCATCATGGTGTTAAGTACTGGAGTTCCGGTCTGCAAATAATGGCGTCGTACTGTAGGCCTATTCCAGAGATTAAATAAGCATATATTGCAATTTACAATACAGGTGATTTCATGACAGGGAACACAGCCATTTAAAACGTACCATGTAAAATAAAACAAACAGAATAACGTGGAATTACGTACCTAGCATTAAGTAAGCCTTTAAGCAGAAGAATGAGTGTGCGTTCCCTCCGTTAGCCAGTAGGTGGTAGCACTTAACAAGTTTTCATCAGGCTTTAATCGGCCACTGGGATGCAGTACCACATAGGCTAATATTAAACTCTCAGTGTTGTTGCCTTTGATAAACTACCCGCAGGCTGGTGAATCCTCTGCCCTGCTAAACTGCGATTGTTCTGTGAAAATAATACCAATCTGGCATTTAAAAAAATCTCAAAAACGTAGAAAGCCGGTTTCCACACACCAACACACGCGCTGTCGTACAAAAAGTAATGTTACATTTTATTTGCATTAGATGATAATACATTGTGTGAGGCTTCACCACGATAGGATGCGATTCGGACTCTTGAAGTGATTGGTCGATATTTGGAAATTTCACAAATTTTGCTGCAATACGATCCAGAACGATCCCATATCGTAAGAAATTAGCAATAAGTATGATCCAGCAAAAACAATCCTGTTACACCGTACA